>JBCFYV010000145.1:0-116145 GCA_039000515.1 Timema cristinae | reverse complement strand
CTTTTTTTTAGTTATTAGTCTTAATCTTTGCTTGCAATAAAGTTTGTGTGGAATCCCTATTGACAAGAATATAACGTTTGAGTTATACACACACATACACATATACACACATAGGGCTGATATACATACAATACACATAAACATAAATACACATACTTAGATACATACATAACCATGCCATTTCCTTCCAGGTAGGCAAGCTAAAAAACAAAAAAAAAAACCCAAAAAAAAAAACTCAATACTTAACCCATCCTCACTAACTTCTCCACACTTTCCCTATCCTGCATACATCCTCTGCTTCAACTCCACACATACACCAAGTCATACATGCTCTTTTATTCTTAAAAACTCTTAATTTTTCACACATTCGCTACCACATTTAACCATCTCTTACATGGCCTATCCTTTCTTTTTGATCTACACTCATCCTCTCAACATGCCAAAACCAACACAAGATGTTTCTTTCACATTGACCTATTCAAGGCATGAAATTTCTGGTCTCCATTGGGGGCCAAACATTTGAGTCGGGCGACTAATTTTTTTTTAATTTTTTATTTAAACATGTCCAAACTATGCAGGCTCAATTCTCGTGTCCAAATCAGCATGTGTAAGTGCCTTGGAAAGAGTGCGTTTTCAAACCTCTGTCTCGGGGTGAGGGGCATTTCCCCTCCATTAGAAGGGAAAACCGCTAAATCAAACCCGCCCCCCTCCTTTTCCCCTCAGACACCTTGAATTGGCCTCCCAAAGAAAAAATTATTCAATTCGGGATAGAAGAAATAAAGAAGTTCTTCATATCTACATACTTGAACCCAAGCCGTTAAGTGAGAGTCGATCTTCTGTTGACAGAGTGTAAAGAATAGAAACTTTTGTTTCTTTCACTGACTTTGAATCAGATGCGGGAGAAGATTCATAGTGAAAATTGTTCAGCAAATTCCCCAATTTGCTCAAGATTTTCACATTTTGTCTGTTCTAACAGTGAGCACAGCTTCATGTGAGAGGGCTTCAGCTGCCACAACAGATTCAAGATGGGTTTTCAGTAACTCTCTCAAGACGAGACACTGGATGATTTGCCCATAAATTGCTGTAAAATGGAACTTCCCTTCAGAGTTTTGACCCAACACTGCAATTGACAATGGTATTTCAGTTTCTAATCCATCTAAAATGTAATCAGGGGCTAAAGGCGACCTTACACAAAGGCATTGGGAAAAGGAACGTTAACAAACAAATTCTAAATAACTTCTAAAGTATTGTTTTTAAAAAAAAAAGTCAAAACCCTTTTAGAAAATTTAAAACTAAAAATATGGATGGAAACTATTTAAAAACCGTAAGCACCACATTTAAAAAAAATCCAATACGCATACCCAGAAAACTTTTAGGACACAAGATTTAAGAAAAAAATTTGTAGGGGGGGTTTTTAATTCCTTTTAAAACAGTAATTTCTAAAAATTAAAACAGCAAACCGATGAGTTAGATTAGGGGGATCATTGCTCCCCTGGACAAATTAACCCACCTTATTTTACTTCCTACCTTATGATATTCAAAAATTTTATGCACAAGAACTTTATCAAACTGCATAAACAAAAGCATTCAATTTTCAAAAATGTGCGGTAGGGCACTACTACATATAGTTTCAAAAGTAACCAAAATTTTTAAAAATTTGTTTGAAGGGGGGCCTTTTAAAAAATTCCAGATGCATATAACTAAATTTTTTTTATCCAAAAAAACATTTCCAATATTTTTTCTCAAAGCACCAAATTAAAAAACAAAACCCCTGTTAGGATCATTCCAAATAAATCAAGAAACACAATTTTTTCTAAATTACTTGGGGGAACACTTAAAAAGCTTTGAGGGGGGTCAACCAAAATTTCCCAAAAATTTTTGGGGGAAGGACCACTTTAAATTAAAGCTTATAAAGAATATATATATATATCGTTAATTCATCATGATGCTACTCAAATAGTGTTTAGAGGCACCCCCAATTTTCAAAAATTTGAGAAAAACACTCCAAAAAGCTTCAGAAAACAAATTAAAGAAAAACCTGTATGACTGCTCAAATAGCTTAAAAATTTTAACTAATCTTCAAAAATCGCGGGAAGGTGGGGGCGGGAAACAGGGAATTTTTTTGCTTTGGTGTATCTGTTTTGAGGATACTCAGAAATCGCAAAGAACTACTGTGGTATCCGACGGGCAACAGAAGGGGACATTTACATGTTGTCTTGGATAAGGCTCCTTAAGTAGGATTTTGTCAACCTTTTTTGATATATCGGGGGCCTTAGGGGTTTAAAAAAAAAAATGGGGGGGGCGGGTTTTTAAAAAAAAAAAATGCTAGAAAAATTTTAAATTTTTATATTTTCATAAAATAATTTCATGTGATTTTCCCCTAAATAATTTTTGAAAGAAATTATTCATACCTTTGAAAAACACCAAAAATAGTAGTAGTACCGGGACCTTGGTCAGGGTAAGGTTCAACTTCTGTGCTGGGGGCCCGGGGGTTCAACCCCGGGTCCCGGACAGTTTTATCTGATTTCCAAACCCTATCCTACACCTCTACAAACTTTTTGTGAATGTGGGGAATCCCAGGCCGCCCCTTTGGTTCGGATTCCACGCAAACGAGGTCCTTCTTTTTCTCTCAAAACACCCAACCTTACACATTAGCGTAAGTGCGTATAACCCGAATGGTAAAGACGCGGTGCTAATAATATTAGTACAGTACCGCCTCATGGCGTAGTTGCTAACGCGCTAGTCGTGTTTACTGCTCGAAAAGCTGAGATGGGGTTTTTGAGGGTTTGAATCCGGTCGGGTGAACTTTAATTTAAAATGGTTTTCCCCTCCCTTCCACGCAAAGCGGGTTCACTTCCTCAATTCAACCTTCCCCCAATTCCCAAACATTAGCGTAATTATTACTTAGAGCGTATAACCCAATGGTATAAGCGCGGCTAAATAATAATAAATACTAATAATAGTAAAATGTTATCAATTTTTACGGAAAAAAAAAAAAAAATTGAAGTTTAAAAAAAAGAGGGTCTAAAATGCACATTCGTAAAAAAATTTGTAAATCTCCAATCGTCCAGCACCTAAATAAAAAAAAACCACATTTTTAAATTAAACATTTATGGCCCCCGCTGGAATACAAGTGTGGATGGTCCTAGAGCTTATAAACACCTCCCATCTAAAGTACAGAACGCGATTGAGCAATTTTCTCGCCGAAGGGAAATAAAAACAGTCGGCTGATTTGTTAAGGGGGGCCCTCTGAACGGGGAAAATATCAAACGTGTGAGGGGGGCCCTCTCTAAGGCCCTGCTACCCCTAAAGCACGGTTCAAACAAAAGAATTTTGAACAAAATATATTTAAAAATTCAACCTGTTGTTTTTTATTTATTTTAGTAAAATCTGGGCATTTCATAATTCTTAAATTTTCAAACATGCTAAAAAAATATTGAAATAATTTCAATAAAAGTTTTCCCTTTCAATGCTTTTAAAGGGATAACAAAAATTTTTAATGGATTTATTTTTTTTCTTGTCAAATTAAGCTAGAGTGTTTTTTATAACATTCTATTTAATGAATAATTTCTTTTTCTTTTTAGACATATTTTTTAATTTGGTTAGCTTCAAAAAATCACGACGAATTGACTCTAACGACTCCCAAGCGACTCTCTAGTCAAAATACATGGTTTAAAATACAAACTTTTCCTTCTGCAACTAGTTGTCTAGCTGATAATAGTGCCGTTAGTATGATCTTTACCCATTTACAAGCTATATCATTTTGCAAGCGTTGGCTAACCTGCTGAATCGGAATGCAGGCGGCAATGAGGTTAAACTAATCTCTGTGACCTTCTTGAGTCAAAGAAACATTAATACCATGTACTTAGGATAAGAAGGGCCAATGTCCAATTTGAAAATTTGCGAAATTAAATATAAACAATTAAACATCTAAATATATTCAGTAACTAAAATACTCACAAAGTCTTCCTGCTGTGTGAAAAAAATAATACTTGGTCCTACTTACTTCAATGAGAGATTACCTAGTGATACATTATTTTCAAAGAAAAAACCACACGCTTCTCCATATACAAAGTTTTATGACATTAAGCCCTTATTTAACTGAGGCATAAAAAAATGTAAAAATTCTTCAACTCTTATCTTAAATTCTTTCTTGAGTTTCTCATTCTTTACACAAACACGTTGTAATAATAAGTTTAATATTTAAAGTAAATGAAAACTACGTAAATTGAATTTTTAATCCACTTTTAAAATAAATGAAAATAAACATTTCCCCTGCTCAAAATCAAACATATTATTTAAATAAAGTTTGGTCTAAATGTAAATTTGGAGACTCTCAGTAAAATTTTATATACAAGTTTTTTATTTTACTGGCTAATTTGACCTTCATTGGACTTTGGAATAATTATTTTTCAAAAAGTTAATGAACGAATTTTTTTGGTATCAAGATGTGAAAATGTTAATTTTATTTTATTAGCGTGTTAAATGTGATTACTTTTAATTTGAACCTGTTGCTTTCCCTCGCAGTTTGTGCGCTCGTTTGGAAGAAATTATCGAATCCCGAACAATAATTACCCACGGTAAATTACTTTTTATATAATTAACAATATGTGACCTTTTTGGCTTTCGAACAAAACCCAAATGGATTGTAAAAATTTTGGGGTGGAGAAGTATTTACAAAATATTATTTTATACCTTGTGAATAACAAGTTTGTTAAGAAAGGGCGCACAAAGAAAATCAAAGAAAAATTGATTAATTTACTTCTTGTAGTAATGGGTAAGTTTTTTTTAAGGTATGCAATTACTGGCGCTTAGGCCTATCTGTATTTTACTAATTTAAGGTACAAGGATGACAGCGATACATTTTATTCACTGTAGAAATAATATCAAAATTAAGATACAAATAAATACTTCTATATAACAATGCACGATTATTCTGATATTCAAGTACTTTTTTTTTAGAAAAGCTCTTTGGCTGAAATAAATGTTACTAACACTCTGTAAACCGCATTTTATGTTCAAAATCTCTTGTCCCTTTTGGCCGGTTCGTAACACGCTGGGAACTAAGTAATTTCAACCTAAACAGGAATCGAACTAGTCAAGTTATTGAGTTTGATTAATTTACGCACTCAGTGTTCGTCATAGCCCTTTGCAATATTGACCACGACATGAAGCCGAGATAAGTAAATATTTTAAAAAATTTAAAAATAAAAAGAACTTTTGTGTTCCCTATGCCATAAAAAGTAAGAAAGTAAGTAAGTATTTTGATACCCACCGCCTCTGTTTATATTGGTCAATTTACTGGCTTCAATACTGAAGTCCCAAGTTCGATCCCCAGTGCCCCTAATTCTGTCTGTGAAGCAGTGGGTCGAAAGGGAAACCCAAAAAACAACCTCGTGAGGACAAATGAGGAGATAATTGAATAATAAGTAGCGCTTCATCTAGAAAACTGAATAGAAGTCTGGAGGGCTCGTTGTGCAACCACATGGCACCCCACTTGAAAATGTTGGCCCTATCTTTGCCAACATAAAGGCAGCCTCTCGATTGTATAGCCCGCTTGCAGGCTGACACCATGAGATATTACTCCAAGTAAACTCTACCTATAGGAAAAAAAATTATTCCCAAAAATATTTATTTCTGGAAATTGTGGGAAATCCTATAGATTTGAAAACTGTAAACACCCGTATTAAATAACAGATACCCACTTCATGGCTGAGGTGTCTAAGGTGTCACTAGTGTTAAATGGGCCTCTGATTGCGGAGCACTTGGGGTGCAAATCCTGGTCGAGTCTATTGAGGGTAGTTTTTTCCTAAATTGTTTCCCCCCCTCTTCCAAAATAAAAATGCTGGTAGATAACCTCTTTAAATCTTCTTTCCTCATTACCACCCAATTAGAATTATCATATATGCGTATAACATGAACAGGTAGTATGACGTGGTGATATCATAATAAAAATAACAATATATTTATTGTCAAAATTGTTATAGTCTTCGAAATGAAACTGCTTTTAAAATATGGTTATTGCCTCCTTAGCCTTTAAATATTAAAAAATTTGCCCAAAACACAGTGCCAAATTTTAGCACATTAAATTTAGTTATTTTTTATTTTACCTGCTTACTAAAACTCAAATAAATGGTACGACAAAATCGTAAGCTACATACTCACTCATAAAGGTTATTTATTATAGTTAGTGACAAAATCTTCAAAATAAGTTCTCTAATTTTACCTTAAATAAATTTTTCTCTGATAAATAAGTGTACCCTTTTTATTATCACTACCCTCACCAGATATTTATTTGAAAAAAAATTTTAATAGTGGTACAACAGCATTAACCTGGAGTCACGTGACACTTTTAAATGCTAATTACTCAAAATGGGTACGGGTACAAAACTTTTCTTTGTGGTACAAAACGGGACAGAACTAGTACAAAACTTTGGCATAAAAAAGTTCAAAAGTGGTACAACACCATTAACCTGGAGACACCACTTTTTATATGCTAATTACTCAAAATGGGTACGGGTACAAAAAATTATTTGTGTTACAAAACGGTACAAAAATAAATTTCAAAACTTTGGCAACAAAAAAAATTCAAAATCAAAAAAGGGGGACAAACCGCATTTACCTTGAGTACTGATACTCACTTTGATATGCTAATTACTCAAAACGGGTACGGGTACAATACTTTTTTTTTTCTGGTACAAAACGGTACAAAATTAGTACAAAACTTTGGCATCAAAAAAAGTTCAAAATTAAAAAGTAATAAAACACATTAACCGAGTCACCACTTTGATAGCTAATTACTCAAAAGGGTACGGGTACAAAATGGTACAAAACTATACTAAACTTGGCATCAAAAAAGGTTTCTAAATTCAAAAAGTGGGACTAAAAGGTTAGGACGTCTAGCTGACTGGAATGAATAACTAATTTTTTCTGCTCGAAGTGTGATTGTATCTTGACGTTATGTCTCCCCACGTTTAAGTCAAACTTGGCGCCTACACACTTTACGGTCCGGCACTACACTTCTTATCTCTCTCAATTCTTGGGAAAAAAAATTTTCTTGCTGCCTTACTGATTACCGGTCGCCAGTCCCCCCAATTGTTTAAACAAACCATTTAAATTTTGCCAACCGATGGCTGGAATCCACCAGTTTTGTATAACGTTAGGGAACGCCATCTATTTTAGAGCTGAAAGCCAATACGACGCCGCCAGAGAGGGGAGGCAGGGCCTTAAAATGAAATCTATGTTGTTTTTTTGAACTACAGCGTCATGTCTCTGTCTAATCTTACCCTTACACTTTCCCCACCCCCCATGTCAAAGAAGAAAGCAACGGAAAGGAAACCCTATCTCAAGGTCAAAAGGAAAAAATGGCGGGTGATCCCCCCAAAAGGGGCCAGCCGTCACCGTATTTTTTTTTTTTGGGATTTTGCACTTGAGATTCTCTAAGGGTTCACAAAAAAGCACAATAATTCTTATTAAGGGTTTAACTTGTCTTGAAACTGAAAACCCCAACGGGTAGTAGGACGCGATGCTTTAAAAAAACCCAAGTTTTAACACACACTTTTAAAACATGTCACTTTTTTTGGGGGAAATGGAATATTAACTATAAAAAAATTAAAACCACGGAAAACCAAATTTAAAATATTTTCCTCATTTAGTTGAAAACAGTGGCGTCGGAACCGGGAAAAGGTATAAGGATTCAAATAAAAACCCCTATACACCCAAAAACCCCTTTTCTTAGATTTATTCTATGGGAAAAAAGGGGTTTAAAAAAAAATTTTTTAAAAAAGGTATTTTATACATAGATAATGGTTAATTGGGGGAAAAGTGTAACCTATTTTAAACCTCTTAAATTTTTAATTTTTTTTAAATTTTGGGGTGCCAATTCAAGCAATCAGTAATTTCCCAAAATTTAAAAGCTACAGGAAAAGAGGGGAAATTTTTGGGGATTAAATGCACCCGATTTGTTTAGAAAAAGGGTTTTTGGAAAAACCTATCTTAGTATATAAACTCAACCCCTTTTCCCCCACGCGGGGGGGAAAAAAAATTTTTTAAAAATATTGATACCTTAGCAAAAAAATTTTTGTTTTTCTTTTTTGGTTTTTTTTGGTTTTAGTTTTTAAAATTTCGATCTATAATACATACGGGTAATACGGAAAAAACAAATTTTGAGTCCCCCCAAAAAAAAAAAATATATAGAAAGGGGGTTTGGGGATAGGATGTTGGTTAAGGGGGGGGAGTGGGTTTTTTTTTTAAAACCAAAACAATTAAAAATGTTTTTTCTTAACAACAAAGGGGGGTAGTTAGAAAATTTAAAAAAAATTTCTATTTTTAAAATTTTTAAAAAAGTTTTTTTTACATTATTTGGCAAAAATTAAAAAAAAAAAATGGGGAACCCCAAAAATTTCCCCGAAAGCACCAATTTTTAAAAAAAAATAAAAAGTGGAAGCACACTTCAAATATTTTCTAGACGGGGGACCAAATTACAAATTTTCAAGTAAATTTTTCAAAACCCCCAAAAAATTACTTATAAAAATTAAAAAATTTTAACAAAATCCCCCATGGGGCTATACAACTAGAACGAAAACCAGTTGGGTATCTAAAAATTTTGGGAAAGGGGCCCCAAAGGGATTGGGAATAAGGGTATAATCCCCCCCCCCCCTTTCAGCTTTTTTTTAAAAAAATTAAAATTGACGGTTTAAGGGGGGCTTTTCTTTTGCAGAAAAACGCCAAAATTTTTTGAAAAAACCCCGCTTCCCTTTTTTCCCCCCAACCCCCGGGTTTTTCCCCCACACCCCCCTCCTATTTTTCCCCCTTTTCCCTTTTTTAAAAACCCTGTTTTTTAAAAAAATAAAATTTTTTTTCGTTTTTTTCTAAAATATAGTCACCTTAATTTTGGGAATTTTTTTTGACAGTTTTTTTTTTATATTAAAAAAAAATTTTAAAAACACAAAAAAAACAGTGGCTAAATCTAGAAAAAAAGATGGCAACCAAATCCAAAAAACAGATATTTAAACCATTTAAATTTTTTAAAACCCAAAAATTAGGTACAAAAAAATTCAAAAAAGCACCATTTTGAGCTTTTGGGAAAAATTTTTTTTTTTCCCCGGGGAAAAAAAACTACGGGCCCCCGGAAAACCTTTATTTTCCAAAGGGAAAAGCTTTTGTTGTGTAGCCCCCCCCCCCCCCCCCTTGAAAAAATCCGGGGCCCCAAAAATTCAAAAATTTTATTGTTTTTAAAAATTGGGGTTTTTTTTTTCAACCATTGTTTAAGGGGGATTTAACATTGATAAATAAATTTCTTTTTATTTAATCTTTTAAAAATCCTTCATGTTCTTCAGAAAAGGGGGGGGGGGGGGGCAAGGGGTAGGACCCACGGAAAACCCCTTTTTGTTTTCGCCTATGCCTATAGGGGGTTTTATTTTTAAAATTTGCTTAAAGGGGGCACTCCAACTTTTTTCCCGATACAAAAAAATTTTTTTAAAAAACCCCAAATTTTTGACCCAAATTTTTTTCTAAAAACATCCGTTTTCCCAAAAAAAGCCAGGGGGGAAAAATTTCAAATAAAATTAAAGACAAAATTTTTTTTTTAAAAAAAAAGGCGAGGACCACAATTCCCCCAAAGGCCCCTTTTAGAAGAATCAAAAATTTAAAAAAAAAAAAAAAAAAAAGGAGATAAAATTCCCAAAAAAACCCTAAAAAAATTTTTTTTTTCCCCAAAATTGGGGGGGGGGGGTTTTTTAAAAAAAAACCCCTTTTAAAAGGGTCACCCAAATTTTTAAAAAAATTTCCCCGGGAAGGGGGGGGTTTTAGAGAAGGGGGTAGAGGTGAAGGAGGGAAGGAAATTTTCAAAAAAAACCCTTTTTTTTGTTAAAACGGCCCCCACCACCCCCCTTTTTTCTTCACAAATAACGATACGGGGGCCCCCACTGGTACAGACAACCTTTTGAAATTTTGGAAAAAAAATGATGGCCCCTGCAGCCCAAAAACTTTTTTAAAAATTAAAACCTACTATTTCAACCCAAAAAAGAAAAGGGGGCGTAGGGTTTTTTAAAAGGGTGAAAGTTAAAAAACTGTTTTATAGTGATTTTTCATAAATAAGGCATAGACAAAAATTTTTTTAAAAAAGTAGTTTTTGAATTTTTATTTAAATTTAAATGGGGCATAATTTGTTTTTTCACGGGGTAGCTCAAAACTCAAAAAAAAATTTGTAGTTACCTGAGCATTTTTTTAAAAAGGGGACTTTTTAAATGCATGCAAAATAATACAGGACTAATTTTCCCCAAGGGGCCGGAAAATTTTAATTATTGTAACATAAAACTTGTAATTTTTAAAAAATCAAAAAAATTTTTTTTTAAAAAAATTTTTAAAAAAAATTTTTCCATACCCTATTTTTATTATTATTACTCGGGGAAAAAAAAAATTTTATACTTAAATTTAATTTCTTGGGGCTTCTTAAAAAAAAAATTTTTTGGTTTTTAAAAAATCCTTTGGGGTTACTTTTTAAAACAAAACAAAAAAATTAAATTTAAAAAAACAACAAAAACAGAAAAAAAATATAATTTAAAGGGGGACGAAATTTTTTGGGGATACGAAAAAGTGTCTCACTTAGCGTGTAAAAAACCAAAGTAAATTTCCATTTTTAAAAAAACTACCGCAATTTTCACCTTGGGAGATTTTTTGAAGATTCCCCTCAATTTTTTAAGCCAAGGTGCCTTTTGGGGTCTGGGGAAAAAAGGTGTCAGACTTCTGTTTGGGGGGGGGCCCCGGGGAAAAAATCCTGGGCCCCCGGCACAGATTTTTTCGAAAAAAACCCCTTTTCCTTCATCTCGAAAAAAACGTTTTTAATACAACCCCTGTGAATGAAGGGAAAAATGCCGGCCTCCCCCGTTTCGATTCCACTTTTAAAATGTGGTTTTCCCCCATTTCATCTCCCAATCACCCTATAAACCCCTTTTAAAAATTTGCGTAAGTGCAAAACCCGAATAGTACTAAGAAAACGGTGAAAATAATTTAAAAGGAAAACCCAAACCTGAAACATTTGTTTAATTTTAGTGCATTTTAGTTTTTAAAAACCCCCCGTCTAAAAAATTAAATTTTTTTTATATACAACGTCGTACTAAGAGGCGAAAAATTTTTGGGTGAAGGAGACTAGCTTCACAAACCCCCCCCAAAAAAAAAGCAATAATTCAGAAACACGTGTCAATACTTAGTATAAAATCCTTCCCCTTCAATCAAAGTGCTCAGTAATGATTAGAAATCTTGGTTTTTTCATCCAAAAATTTTTCTTTAATTTACAGTAAATCACGGGGAAACTTTTTATATCGGGGAAAACCCCAAAATTTTTTGCATTTTAAAAGGTCAAAAATAAACGGGTTTTTTAAATATTGAAAAGGCAAATCCCCACTTACCCAAAAAAAAATATTTCCAAAAAATTTTATATTTTTTAAAAGTGTTTTTTTGGGAATTTTTTTAGTTGAACCCCCAAAAACAGGGAAAATAAGCATAATAAAAATTCTTTAAAATTTAACCCCCACATATCAAAAATTTTAATTTTTCTTTATTAAAAAAAAATTTATCTTGCATGTAAAAAATTTTTTTTTTTAAAATATGGGAAAAACCCCCTTTTTTTAAAAATTTTTAAAATTTCCTTTTTCCCCCTTTTTTGGGGAATTAAAAACGTACAGAAAAAAATATATTTTCCCCCCCTCTTTTTTCATCTTTTTTGTTTTTTTTTACAATCCAAAGGGATGGCCAAACAAATAAATTTTTAAAAAACTAAGAAACAAAAATTAAATGAGGTTTTTTTTTCTTCAGGGGGGTACTTAGTAAATTTTTCCCGGGCTGTTTTAAAAACCCCCCCTCCTGAATATGGAAAAAAAACAAGGAAAATTAAAAAAAAACATGTAACTGTTAAACCCGTGAACAAACCTTTTTTTTTACAATAAATCAGTATGAAAATTAAAATTTGTTTCCCCTCAATAAAAACGTTTTTTTCCCTCCTAAAATTTTTTTCGGTGAGCATATTTCGAAGTCAAATTTTTTTTTTCCCCCTTTTGATAGTCCCTTTTTTTTATTGTGTTATTGTTCAAAGTCAAAATTTTTTTGTTTATCGAAAAAAAATTTTTAAACTATGTTAAAAAATTTTAATTTAAAAAAAGCTATCATAAAAGGGGAAGCATACACAACGTTGGGGAAACGCGGGGTTTTTTTTTGTAAACACATTTATTCATAAAAATTTTCAATAAAAGTTATAACAGATATTTTTATTTAAAAAAATTTTTTAAAAACCTATTATTTAAACAGGGGCCGGCTCACTGTGCTTTTTTCTAAAAACCCCAAAAAAGGAAGGCAGACCCCCAAAATAAAAGAGCGAATTTTCCATGGGTCAACAAAACCTTTCCTTTTTTCCCGGGGATTCTTTTTTTCCAAACGTAGAGGGGGGGTAGGGGTGCCCACAGTTTGGGCCCAAAACATTAGTTTTTACGGGGTCAAAAAAAGAAAAAAAGGGAAATTTGAATTTTCTTTAAAATTTTTTTTTTAAATTTAAAAAAAAGCTTTTAATTTTTTTTTCAAAAAGGTTGTATCGGGGTTATCAAATAGTTACCCTTGTCTCAAAAACTGTGACAAATTTTTAAAATTTTCCATTAAAAAAGAAAAATTACGATATTTCATTCATTTTTTATATATAAAAGATTATCAAGAGTAAGGTTGAGAGTACTAGAAAAAAAAAGGGGTTTCCCCCCTTTTCCCCTTTTTCATTTTGGGGCTTGGTTAAGGGGTTTGGGAAAAAAATAAAACCCAAAAACCCCAAAAGGCCCCCTATTTCCCCCTGAACTCTTAACGTTTTCCAATGCTGGGGAAGGGGGCCCCCTTAAGGGGCCCGTTGACACTTTTTTAAAAGGGACTAATGCAAGTTTAGGTTATTGCTTACAACATTTAGTTTGTGTTGGACACGTATTTTTCACTTGTTTAGTACTTTTAAAAAAAATTTTGGCGGGAAAAGAAGAGAGGTGAAACCCCGGGCCCCCTCAAAATTTGGGGCCTTTTTTTTTTAAACACTGCGTCTCATTTCTAGTTCGGGAATTTTTTTACCATATACAATTAAAAGCCTATGTGTTAGGCTATTAAGGGTAAAATTTTGAATAAGTATGGGGGCCCCCAAAATTTCCCCAATTTTTCAGAAAAAACCAAAAATTTTCATAATTTTTTGACCAAAATTTAAAAAAATTTGGGTTTTTTAAAAACAACATAAAAATTAAAATTAAGTGTGTCTCCTTTTCTTTTTTCCTTAATACATTAAAAAAATATTTTAGTGACCCAAAAAAAAATTATTAAATAATTTTACTTGATTTTTAAATATTTAAAAAACATATTAAATAAATTTTTAAATTTTAAATAACCCAAAAAAAAATTCCCCAAAAACAACCAAACTCGGTAGGATTTTTTTTTTAAAAAACCAACCCAAAAATTTTTAAAAAACCCCGTTTTTAAATTTGGTATACTAATAACAAAATAATTTTTTAAATTCAAACTAGGCCTAAAATTTAAAAAAATAATAATGGGGTAAATTAATTTGTAGTTTTGGTTTTTAAAAATAAACAAAACTGGTTTGCTATGAACAAAAAATTTTTTCGTATCCTCAATTGGGGCCCAAGCATTATTTTAAAAAAGTTAGAAGTGGTTTTGTACAAAAGAACGTTATTGATTAAAACTTAAAAAAACGTTAAAGTTTTCCAAAAAAAAAAATTGGAAAATTGGGGCCCGGGGATTTATGTAAAAAAACTGGGGCATTCTTTTTTTTACTTTCCGATAACACAATTTTAAAGTTGCCAAAAATAATCGTGGTATTTCCCCAAGTTTTTTTTTTTTTTGATTTATATTTAAAAAAAATTACAAAAATTCCATTTAAAAATTTGGGGGGAAATTTTTTTTTGAATTATTTCCCCCAATTAAATAACATTTTCTCAAAAAAATTTTTTTCAAAAATTTACGAAACCCCTTTTTTTTTGGAAAAAATTTTTTGAGAAAAATGTACGCCTAAAAACATTTAAAAAAATTTCATAGTGCAAAAACCCTTTTTTCTTATCTCTATAAACCGGGTCTTAAAATTCAAAAAAAACCCCATCCTTTTCAAAAACTTTTACAAGTAAGTGTCGCCCCCCATACACAATTTTATTTCCCGCCATTTTGAAAATTTTCTACTTTTCATTAAGGCCCGTTGACAGGGGTTTTTTGGGGCCCCAATGCAAGTTTATTTTTTTAGCTTTCTAACATGTTATTTTTTGTTGAAAACTTTTTTTCACTTGTATTAGTACGTTTTAAAAAAAAGGGGTAAAAAAGAAGAGTGTAAAAGACTGGTCCTCTTTTGGGGCCCCTTAAAATTTTTTTAAAAAATGCGTCTCATTTTTCGTTGGGGGAAAAATTTTTTTCGCAAAAAACAAAATTTCGCTTATGTGAAAAGGGCAAAATAAGGGGAATTTAGAAAATTTTGGGGGCAACTTTTAAATTAAAAATTTTTCAGAAAAGGAATTTTTTTCATAATTTTATTTTTAAAAAAATTATAAGTTTAGTTAGGAAAAATTTTTTTAATCGTAATTATAATAATAAATTTTAAAATTTAAAAATATTAAAAATTGTGGGTAGAAAAAAATGTTTAAAATTTTTTTAAAACCTTTTTTAAAAAAAAATTTTTAAAAATAGCCAACATAAAAAAAATGATTATGGTACTCCTTTTTCCCCTTTTTTTCCTTAAACATTAAAATAGATTTAGTTGTTTTCCCAAAAATCAAAAATTTTTTTTACTTGATTTTTTTTAAAATTTTTTAAACACACATTTTAAATAAATAAAACCAAAAAAAACAAGGGGAAATAAACCCAAAAACAACCAAATTCGGTGGGCCTTTTTTTTAAAAAGGTCCAACCCGGTTTTTTTTAACCCCCCCTTTTAAATTTTAGATACTAATAACCAAAAAACTTTTTAAATTTCTGGGGAGGGCCAAAAAAATTTTTTTTAAAAAAAAAAATGGCCCTTAAATTTAATTTTTTGGGCTTTTTAATTTTTAATGGGCCCCCAAGTTTTTAGACCCTTTTTAAATTTTTTCTATACTAAAACAAAAAAATCTTTTTAAATGCTATTTGCTAGGCCAAAAAATTTCCTTAAAAGAAAAAAAAAATTAAAATTTTAGTTGGGGTTTAAAAAAAATAGACTTTTTGGGTTTTCTATACGATAATATTATTTTAAAATATCTACTCAATTTTCCAAAGCATTACTAAAAAGGGGTTGAAGTGTTTGGGCTGAACATTAAAAATTAAAAAAATTAAAAAAAATTTTTAAAGTGTCAAAAAGGAGATTGGACAACGTGGCCGAAGATTTCGCGTAAAAACCCCCCGGTCAATCACCCCTTACTTCCGGGGATGGGGCAATATTATTTTTCCCGGGGAACTAATCACGAACAAAAAAAGGGTTTTATTATATTTTGTGAGGGGTTATAAAAAAAATTAAAAAACCCCACGTTGAGGGTTTTGGGAAAAAGGTTTTTTAAAAAAATTTTTAAAAACCCCATTTGTTTACCGATATTAAAAATTCCTCACAAAAAAAAATTTGAAAAATTTATTTGGCCCCCAAAACTTTTTTTTTGGGAAAAATTTTTAATTTACATTTTGAAATAATTTTAAAAAAAAACCTCTAGTGAAAAAACCCTCCCCCCCTTTTAATTTTAAAAGAATTCGGTTTTTAAAATTTCCCCACAAAAAAATTTTCCTTTTAAAAAAATTTCCCCAAAAAAAATTTTGTCCGCCGCAAAAAAAATTTAAAATTCTTTTCCGGGGCCATTTTGAATTGCAACGGCATTAAAAAAGTTGTAAGGGGCCCCCAAATTTTTTTCTTTTTGCAAGTGGTTTTGGCTTTTTAGTAGCTTTTTTGTCTGAAAACCGGGGGGAAACCCCGGGGGCGCCGCAGCCAAATTAGTTTACTTGCATTAGTCAACTAATCCCCTTTGCCAACGGCCTTTTAAAAGTAAAGTTAGAAGTGGCTTTCATGTTAGTACTTGCTTCCCCTTTTTACACGGGTTGCAAGTTTTTGGGGGCCGCCCCAAATTATAAAATTGTTTTAGTCAACAAATACTTCCCCAACGGCCTTTAGTAAATTGGGGAAGGGAAAATTTGGGCATGTTAGTAGCTTGCTTTCTTTTACACGGTGCAAGCTGTGCCGGCGCACCAAATTAGTGTACTTGTTATGGTATTAGCTTACTAACATTTTGGGGTTTTTTGGGAACTTTTTTTTCACTTGTTTTTAGTAGCGTTATAAAAACATGGCTAAAAAAAAAGAAGGGAAAACGGGCTTTTCTATTGGACCTTTTTTTTTTTTTCACTTCATCTCATTTCTGGGGTTTGGGTAATTTAAAACGCATAAACAAAAAACTTAAGTGTTAGGAAATAGTAAGGGGGAAAATTTTTTTAAAAAATTGGGGGTTCCCCAAAAAAAATTTAAATTTTTTTAGAAAAAATAAAATTTTCCCTAATTTTAAACCCAAAAAAAAAAATTGGGGTTTTTTATGCCAACATAAAAAAGTTAGTGTTTTGGGGGTCTCCTAGTTTTTATTCCTTAAAAACATTAAAATAATATTTTATTTAAAAACCCAAAAAATTTTTTCAATTTTTTACTTTTTTTTGTTAGCTTTTTTAAAACATATATGTTAAAAAAATTAAAAATAAATAAGGCAAAAATTTTCCAAAAAAAACCTAACTGGGGAGGGCATTTTTTTAAATGGGGGCCAACCCCAAAATTTTTTAACCCTTTTTTTAAATGTTGGTATACTAATAACAAAAAACTTGTTAAATCCTAGCTGGGGCCTAAAACATTAAAAAAAAATAATAGTGGGGGCCTTAAAAATTAATTTTTGGTTTGGGGTTTTTTTAAAAAAAGACCAAGGGGGGTTTTTTAAAAACCCCGTTTTAAATTTTGGGAAAATTAAACAAAATATCTTGTTAAATCCTAGCTAGACCTAAAACACAAAAAAAATAGGGGGCCCCCTTAAAAATTAATTTTTGGGGAAAATTTTTTTAAAAAAGGCCTTTTAAGGGGCCGGTTTTTAAAAAACCCTTTTTTAAAAATTTTTTGGGATACTATTAACAAAAAAAATTTTTTTAAATCCCCAGTTTTTCTGGCCCAAAAAAATTTTTTTAAAAATAAAAATTTTAAATTTGAAAAATTTTTAAAAAATAGACCCCCTGGTTTCTTACGATAATAATTTAAAAATTTTGTATCTCCCCCAAGATTCCAAAATTCCAAAAATTTTTTTAAATTTTTTTGGGCTGATCATTTTTTTTAATTTTTTTAAAAACTTATAAAGATTGGTTAAAGTGTCAAATTGGAATTTTGGGAAAACGCGCCGAAATTTCCCGTGAAAACCCCGGGCCCCTTTTTCCCTTACGCCGTAACGCAAAATTTGTTCCGGAACCCCTAATCACGGTACTACAAATTGTATTAATTTTGTATCAAAATAAAAAAATTACCGGGGGCCCATTTTAAGTGGGGGAAAAAAGGGGGTTTGTTTAAAAAAATTGATAACATTTTTTTTCCGGGGAATTAATAATACCTCTAAAAAGGAACATTTGAAAATTTACAGGGGCCTAAAAATTTTTTTTTAAAAAACTTCTAGAAAAAAAGGGTTCCCCCGGATATTAACTTTAAAAAACCCAAAATAGTGCCATATCCCCCCAAAATTCTTATCTTTATAAATTCGGTTTTTAAAAAAATTGCAAAAAAACTAATTTTTTTTTATAACTTTCCACAAATAATGTCCCCCCGCACAACCCAAAAATTTTTTCTTTTTGCCGCCTTTTTGGGTTTTGTCTCTTCATTAAAAAGTTGGAAGGGGACCAATTTTCCCCAGTTGCAAGGGAACTTGCATATTAGTCCCCTTGCTTGTTTTTTTCCCACGGTAAAAAGCGTGCGCGCGCACCAAAATTTTGGGTGAAACTTGCATTAGTCAAAAAACCACCGTGAAAAGGGCCTTTAGAAAACGTTCCCAATTTGCACGGGCCTGTAGGGAAAAAAAAATTGATTCTCCGCCAAGCCAACCCGGGCCCCCTTTTCCTAGAAACCCCCTTACAAGAGAGCTTTTGTTTACAAACTCCTCCTTTTTTTAAAATCATAAAATCCCATCCCCGACTCGTTTAAAAATTTTTCCTAATGATCTTGTTTTGGGGAAAATTTGTATTTCTTGAAAAAAAATTTTAGTTTTTATAAAAACATTTAAAAAAAACTTTTTGATAATTTTACGAAAAGAAATGAAAAAAAATGAATAAAATTTTCCCCTGGTCAATTTTTAGGGTTTTTGTTTGGGGGGAATTTCCCCCTTACATGTTCCCCTTTTTTTTGGTTTTTTAATTTTTGGTTTTGTAAAATATCGTTTCTATCCCTTTTTTTTTCTTGAAATTCAAATAAAACAGCAAAAAAATTTAAAAATTCTTTAAATATATCTTTTTTTTAAAAAATTTTTTTTTAAATTTTAGCCTGAAAAAGTTTATGTGAAAAAATTTTGACCCCGGGTCCCAAAACCGGGTTTTTCGGATTCCGGGGTTAAAAAAACCCCTCCCATTTCATCTCACAACACCCAACCATTAAAAAATTGCGTAAAGGGGCGAAAAAACCCAAAAACGGGTAGAAGGGGAAGGGGGTGCTAATAATAAAAATAATAAAATAAAATAATAAAATTTGATAAACTTTAGCAACAAAAAAGAGACCCCAATTTTTTTTAAAACCTCAATAAAAATGACTTTTTAAAACCAGACATGTAATAAAAACCCAAAATTCAGAGAAACCTTTTCCCTTTTAATTTAGGGGTAAACCATTTAACCTATCAAAATAAAGTAGAGAGTTTTTTTAAAATTTTTCTTTTTTAAAAAATTAAAAAAACCCTTGGTAAAATTTAAAAAAAAAAGTCTAGAAAATCCATTTGACAAAAAATTTTTTTCGGCGTCCTTTTTTAATTAAAAAGGTCAAGTGTCAAAAAACCCCTTTTTCCACTTACAAAAACAGTAATGGAAAACCCTTTTTTTCCCCGGGGGCTGTCTAAGTGGTTTTTTATTTTTTAGCACCACGATTTTTCGGGGTTAAAATATCCTTTTTTACTATCCCCCTTTTAATTTTTAAATTAAAACTAAGGGTTTGAAAGGGGAAAAATTTTAAAATTTTGGGGAAAAAAACCCGCATTTGCTTTAAGGGAGAGAAAAACAATTCAGGGAAAAACACCCCCAATTTTACCCAACCAGTTTTTAACCCCCGATCCCCCGGGTTTCCCCGGCAGCTACTAAATTTTTTCTAGCGCGTTTTGTTAACTAGGGGCCCCCGAGGGGGGAAAGTGGCTTCTTAAAAAAAAGGGGCGCAAAAATTTTGGTAAAACTTTAATACATTTCATATTGAAAAAACCCCCCCCCTTTTTCCAAAAAAACCGTCCACTTCAAATTTTAATAAAAATATTTCTTTTTTAAACTGATTAAAACCTTTTTTTATTATTTTTGGCGACTAAAAGGAAAAGGGGTTTGGGGGGAATAATTAGAAAACGGATAAAAAAAACAGAAAAACTTTTTGGTTTTGGGGTACAGAACAGCAATTGGGGCAACCGGGCCCCCCTTTAGGGGCACTTCCAAAACCCTCCGCCAAAGTGGGGACAAGAAATTTTTACTCTACATCGGCTTGTCTATCATTTTTTAAAACGAAAAAAAACACTGTAAAAAACTCCTTCAAATAATATAAAACGGTTAAAAACGGTTTTTTGGGGGCCACATAAATGTGACATGTACAATCAAAGGGGGTTTTGCCCCAAAGGGCAAAAGGGAAAAAAGGGGCCAAAAAAATTTTTTTTTTTTTTTTGAAAACCCGTTTTACAAACCCTTCGGGTTACCCTTAAAAGTACTACTAATTACCAAAATTTTTTAGGATTAGGAAGGCTATTTTAATTAAAAATGTACCCACATTTGCGTGGGGGAAAAGGGGGAAAAACCCATCCCCAGTTTCCCCCCAAACCCAGTTTTGAACCTTGATCCCAAAACGGCAATCTATTTTTTGTAAAAGAAAACGCTTTAAAACCCCTGGCCCCGAACGGGCCCCTAATTAAAAAAGGGGTATTATACGAATCATAATTATACCTTAAAAAATTTTTCAGTATTTGGAACACTACTAATTTCTAACACCCCCCGGAAAGTGTAGGGGAATTTTTTCTTATTAATTATAAATTTTTAAAGGGGCCTTTCCCATAGAGGGTTTTTTCCCCCCGGGGTTATTTCCAAGATTTAAAATTTTTTTGGAAAAAAGAGGGGCACTCAAAGGGGGGGGAAATAAACGCGGGGGTAAATTCACCCCGCGGGGGGGGAAGGGGAAGAAAATTTCCCGCGCAAAAACTAAATCACTGATGCACATTTTTTTAAAAAAGGCTAAAAAGGGGGCCCCCCCGTAATCACCATACCACGTGGGGCAAGAAAAAACTTTAATTAAAACTTTCCAAAAAAATGGTGTAAAAATGTGATATAAAATGTTTAAAACCCAAAATTTTGTGCAAATCTACATTTTTCCCGGGCAGACAATGCACTGCACCCTTGCATTTTTAAGGGGTTGAAACCCAACCCCCCATACAGAAAATGGGGGGGCACGGGACGGTTTTGTTTGGGACTGTCGGGTATCATATCCGTAACACACATTTTTTTTTTAAACCCGCCCCAAAATACCCCCCGTGCGTTTAAAAAAAATTATTCCCCTTAAGGTGAAAATTTTACATGGGGGGCTCAGACGGGGAAATTTTTTGGGGTGACGGGGGAAAATCGGGGAATTTTTAATAAAAATAAAAAATTTTTGGGAAAATTTAAGATATAAAAAAAAAATTTCCCAAAAAATTTGCAAAAAACGCTGAAACAAAATTTAAAAAAGGGGAAAAATAGCATTTTAGTTTTTAAAATAACTATAAAAGGGGTTTGTTATAAAAAAAATTTTTTTTTTTAAAAAAAAAGTGATCAAAAAAAATAAAACCGTTTAAAATCCCCCCTTAGAATGGAAAAAAGTATTTTTGGGAAAAAAAAAAAATGAATGAAAAAAAGGGGGGTTCCCCCAAACCTAATGGGGGAAACGGGAAAAACCCTAAAAAAAAAACAAAAACCCCTTTTTTAAATTTTTTCTTGTTACCAATTTGAACAGTTTAAAGTAATTTTTTTAGCCCCATCTTTTTTTATATAGACCCCAAAAAACCAAAGAAAAAAAACCATAACATTGTTTTGATTTATAGACCCCAGTACATTTTTTGGGGTTTAAAAACAGGGGTCGGAAAAACCTTTTTTTTTGGCCCCCAAAATTTACTTATAAACAAACAAAGGGGCCTGGGGATCACTCCCCCTTTAAAACCCCTTTTTTTTTAATTTTTTTTTTTTAAAAAACTTGTTTTTATTCGTTAAATTAAATTTTTTTCCACAATATTTCCCTTTTAATTTATAGAAAATAATATTTTAAAATATATAAACCCCTAAAACTTTTTTTTACCCTGTAAGGGAAACACCCCCCAAATGTCGGTGAAAGGGTTGGGGGGGAAAAAGGGTAAGGGGTTGGAACCTTTCTGGGGGCCGGGGGGTAAAAACCTCAGCCCGGGGGAAAAGATTTATCTGATTACCAAACCCTTTCCCTTTTTCCCCTGACAAAAACATCTTTTAATTGGGGAATGCCCCCGGGCCCCCACCGTGGCCGGATCCCACGTTTAAACTGTAATTCCCCCATTTTAAATCACAAAACTTTTAAAAATTAAAAAATTTCGTAATTCGTGTAACCCGAACGGGTAGGGGAAAACGCGATTTTAATAAAACCCAAAACCACGGATTACACAAAAGGGTCAAAATTTCAAGCTAGGGGATACCATAGCGGGGGAAAATGAAAGGTTTAAAAGGGGTTTTTTTTAAAGATTTTTCTTTTTTACCGATCGATTGAAAAAAATTCTGGGAATCAAAACCTTTTTTGACCCCTTTTCAAAAATACTCTTTCAGCTTTTTCAAAAATTTTTTTCATTTGGAATGTTTTTTGCCCCCCCAATGACATTCCAAAAATTGTGGGGCCCTAAGAACTTTTTAAATAAAACCGAACTCTCCATGAAGGGGTTTTTCTGCCGATAAAAGAAGCTTTTTTTAAACTAAAAATTATTTGCATGGATATAATATAAATATAGTCATAGGGGGAAAAGGGAAAAATTTTAAATTTGGGCAGAGAGGAAGGGGGGGGGGGGGTTAAAATTTTTTAAATTTTATGACATAAGGAAAACCCCCCCACTATTTTTTAAAACCAGTAATAACATTTCATAACCCCAAGGGGTTTGGGAACCCCTTTTTTTTTGTAGAGGGGTAGAAGGGGGGACAAGTAACCAAAAAAGTTATTTTAGAAAATTGAAAAACTTTTGAACTATCTGTAGGGATCCTAGTTTTGGGAAAAAAATTTTTAAAAAAAAAACCTTTTAAAACATTTAGAATTGTGGGGCCCCTTAAAATTTTTTTTGAAATTTAAATCCCTGAAACTATTTAAAAGTAATCTCCTTTGGCCCCAAATTTAAAAAAATTAATGGCCCAAAAAATTTTTTTTCCCCAAAAAGATCAACCAAAATTTTTTTTTTAAATTAAATTCCTTATTTTTTAAAATTTAAAAAGGGCCTAACCCCCCATTTTTTTTAATTATTTTCCCTTAAACTATTTAGGTTTCCCGCCTGATTTACTTAATTAAAATTTTTATTTTAAAAAAATAGTTTTCCCCCAAAAAAAAAAGGATAGGAAAAGTGAAAAAAAAATCGATATTTTAACAAAAACAAAAAATTTTCCCCTTTCCCGAGACCAGTAATTTTTTTCCCAAAGATACTTTTTTTCCCCATATTTTTTTCTGATATTAGTACTCACCCCCCGGATGGGGTAGGTTTTTAAAGAAACGGCTTTTTTGTTAATTTAAAACCCCGTCAATCCTCATTTTATTTCGAAACCCCAAACATTCAATCCCTTTGCTCATCAAAATTGAAAAGCAAATTTTTTCAAAATTTTTTAACTTTTCACTCTGATGGCTGAGGGGCGCTTGGCCCCGTCTACTTACCCCCCCCTCCTTTTAAAACATTGAGAAAAGGCATCATCAAATAAAGAAAATAACCCTTTTGTGAACTCAAAAAATTGGGGCAACTAAAGGGTCCCCCCCAAATTACAGAAAATTTTTTCCCCCCTCCCTAAACTAACCCTTCCCAAAAAGAAAATTTTTTTAAAAAAAAGGTGCCCTTAAAAAAGCTTTTTTGGGAAGGTCTTTTTTCCCAAAATTTTTTTTTTTTTAACCAGATGCCTTAAGAAAAAATTAAGGGGGGTTTTTTTTTAAACATTTTGAAAATTAAATGCTTTAAAGTTAAAAAGGAGGGGGCCTCCCGCGGGGAAAAAAAAAAAAAAATTAAAAAAAAATTTTTTTTTTTAACCCCCCCCCCAATTTTTGGGGAACCCCCCTTTGGAGTGGGGGGGCCCCCCCCCCCCTCCCCCCCCCCCCCTTGTTTTTTTTTCTTAGAAGTTATATTCGTTTTGGAATTTTTTTTTAAAAAAAAAACCTTTTTAAATTAATTAAAAAGGCATTCTCTAAAAAAATTTTTTAAAAAAAATTTCCCCCCTAAAAAATTTTTTTTTAATTTTTTTTAAAAGGGCCAAAAATTAAATTTTTTGGGGGGAAGATAGAGGTGGGGGTTTAACCCCCAAAAAAAAAATCCCCCCCCGCCCATTTAATAGCCCCCCTTTTAAAAAGGGAAAAGGGCCCTTTAAAAAAAGCAAAGATATTTTTTCATTCAATAAAAATAATTTTTAAAATAATTAAAAATTTTTTTTATATGTATTGATTTAACAAAATTTTAAAGCTTAAAAACCCCTGTTTTTACGAAGAATACATGAGAGGGGGTCTAAATTTCCCCCCAAGGAAAAATTGCTTGTACTCCCCCAATTTTTAATTTTCTCTGGATCAAAATAACCTGACTTTTTGAAAAGGGAAAAAAAAAATTTTTTTTTAAAAAAAAGGGGCCCCCATAAAAATTTGGGGAAAAAAAAAACGAAAAGTAAGTTTTCATTTTTACTGGGGCCTACCAAAGGGGGGCGAAATTTTGGGCCCCTTAAAAAACCCCTTTTTTCCGATAATTATTAAAAAGGATTTTTTTTTAAATTTCCCCTTTTTAAGGGGGGGCCCGGGGAAGGGGGACAAAATAAATTTTTAAAAAGTTTTATAAAAAATTAAATTTTTTGGGGCAAAATAAATCAAATATTTCTCCAGTAGCAACATAAGAGTTTATTTTTTTTGGGAAACCCCTCCCCAATATTAAAAAATTTTTTTAAAAATCTTTTCAAGGATGCCCCCGGAATTTTGCCCAAAAACCTTTTTTCCCTTTTTAAAAATTTTTTCAAAATTCCAGGACACCCTTAACCAAAAAACAAATCTGTTTTTAAAATTTGCATGTGCAAAAACTACTTTTTCCCCTGTTGCTGCTTTAAAAAAAAATTTTTTTTTAATTTTGGGCCCCAAAAATGCAAAAAATTTTTTAAAACTGGGGAAAAATACTCGCGCTCCCTCCGATCATAAAAATTAATCTGAAGCTTTTAAAATTTTTTTTTGAGTCTTATTAAATCATAAAAAACCACAATACCAATTTTTTTTTTAAAAAACTTTTTTTTAAAAACTTCCGGGGGGGGTTTTAAATTTTTAAAAAAAACTTAGCATCTCTGATTGGGGGCCCCCCATACTAAAATAAATTTTTTTGTTCCCGGGGCCCTTGGGGGTTTAACCCCTTCTATATTTTTTAAACCCCCTGTTTTTTCTATTAAAACATAGTGATTGATATATGATTTTTAAAAGGGGAAAAAAATTTTTTGATAAAAACCTAAAAATAAAAGTGATAGATTTTTTTGGGGGGGTTTGGGTTTTAATGTTGAAGGGGGAGCGGGATCGAAAAAACGAAGTAAATATAAAAAAGGAAGTTTGGGGGTATCAAAAGAAAGGGGGGACCATGTGAACGTGGTTAAAACTTGTAGACAAATGTGTGGGGGAAAAAAAAAAAATTAAAAAATTTTTAAAAAATAAAAAGGAAAGAAAAAAATTGTATTTTGTTTTTGAAGCAAAGGAAAAGGAAGTGTTGGGGGGAAAATTAGTGAGTAGGGAAAAAGTAGGAATAGAGCTTTATCTCGTTGGCAACACTGAAAAACAAATTTTTTAAATTTTTATTATTATTAAAAAAAATATTACTTTTTCTTTTTTTAAAAAATTTTCTAGTGACGCAAAAAAACTTTCCCCAAATGATTTGCGGGGGGTTTTTTTTTTCTATGTATTATTTTGGATTGTATCCATTATTTGAGTTAAATTTTAAATTTTGATTTTTTGCCCCCCAATCATTGTAATTAAAATTTTATTAATATTATTATGGCTCAAAAGATTTACAACATTTCCTTTTTTTTAGTTTCAAAATTTAAAAAAAACCCCCTTTTGGTTTTTGCCCCGGTCCCCAAAACGCCTTTTTCTCGCTTATACAGACTACTGAAACAAAAAAATTTTGGGGTTTAATCTAGGCAGGTGTACTGAGGGTTGTTTTTTTCCCCTAATTGGGGTTTTTACTTTTAACCCCCCAAAGCAAAAACGGGGGCACTTAAAAATAAAAAAAAACCTTCCCCAATTTTTTAATTACCCCTAGCGAAAATACATAAAAAAGTATAAAAACCCGGGGGGGGATAAAAGGATGGTTTTTAAATGTTTTGGAGTAATAAAATTATAAAAAAGTTTTTAAATTAAAAAAAACACAGTTTTTTGCAAAAACCCCCGCCAAACACACACAATTTTTGGAATAAAATTCCCCAAAATTTGGGGTTTAAAAAAATTAAATAATTTTGTTTCTAATTTTTTTGAACACTAATGCAATTTTACATTTGTTAAAAATTAACACATATTCTTGCGCGAAAATTTTTTTGTAGGGGAAAAATCATAAATTTTTTTTTATAACTTTTAAAAGGGTTTTGCTTGCTAAAAGCCGTTTCAGTAAAAGCCTAAAATTTAAAGTATTCTAAAACCCCGGTTTTGAAATTTTCCGTGCCGGGGAAATCTTTTTTGGTTTTTAAATCAAACTATTTCTTTTTTTTTAAATTTTAATTTTTTTTTGGGTATGTTTTTTTTTTAGAAATTTTTGTTCAACTTTTTTTAAAATCAATTCCAAAATTAAAAAATAAGTTTTATAAAAAAATAAACTAAAAAAAGAACTGTATGGGAAATAAGATTTTGTATAAAATAACACTTTTAAAATTTTAAAACCAAAAATTTTTATTAAATCCAAGATAAAAAATGGGAAAACAAATTTTTCCTTGGTATTTTTTTGGAAAACAGTACGCCATTAGGGGTCACAAACGGGGTTAATCGATAACTTTTATTTTAAAATTTTCCCCCTCACTAGAGCTCCTGAGCAAAGGACTTTTATTTTAAAAAGCAGTGCTCCCCCAATTACATTAATAAAATTCCCCCCGAATTCATAAAAGTGTCCTTTCCCCACTAATTTGAATAAAAAAAGCTAAAAATTTTAATAATCTTTTTTTTTAAATAGTGGTTGGGGGCTGTCCCCAAAATTTAAAAAAAATTAAATTTTTTCTTTAAAATTAAAAAAGTCATACATATTTTAAAAAAGTTTTTACCAAAAAAAAAAAAAAAAAGCTTACAAGTTAAATAAGGGTTAAAATTTTAATTTTTTTATTTGGGGATTGCAATCTTTAAAAAGAGAATGAATACTTCGGGTTTTTTAAAAAATATTTTTAGCCCAAAATTTGAGTGGATAAAAATTCCGTTTTTGGGAAAAAATTTCCCCCTGGATAAAATTTTTAAAAATTTTACAAAACATTTTTTTTTCAAAACTATGGGGAAGGATACCACCCCCATGGGACAATTTCAATTTTTGTGAAAAAAATTCCAGGGGGTACAATTCAGGATTTTCAAAAAAAAACATTTTTTTTTAAAAAATATGGGAAAAAGGGTAAAAATTCCTTTTTTTGGGGGTAAAATTCCAGTGGAAAAAATTTCCCAAAATTTCCCCAAAAGAAATTTTTTTTTCATAACTGGGGGGGAAAAAGATCCATTCCGATGATAAAAATTCCCCGTCCCCTCAATTTCGTTCGGGTGCCTTGTATGGCTACTTCAGGTTTTCCCCCGGGGGCCCCCATCAAAAGGTCCCGTAGGGTCGTGATGTTGGGAGGGGTCCCCTTTTTTAAACCAGTTAGGACTTGCTTGACCTTGGGGGCTAAATGTTGAGCAAAATTTTTTTTCAATTTGGGGTTTTAAATTTTGGGTTTTAACGTGCACTATATGGGAATTTTTAGATTAAAAACCAAGGCGGGCTTTTTTTACTATACAATCTAACTCTGGCCCCCCATTTACAATTTTGTCAAAAAAAACGATTTTTTTTTTCAAATAATATAAATCTTGTTGAAGGGGCAACTTTGGGGAAAAAAAAAAACCTAAAACCTGATAAGAAAAAACCCCTAACCTCAAAAGGGGATATTATTTTAAAAAAATTTAATTTTTTTATTTTTATAAATTTTTAAAATTCTGGTTTTTTTTTATATTTTTATTTTAAATTTTTTAAAGAATAAAAAGTTTTACTTTTTTTCTAGATATCACACCCCCTTTTTTTATTTTTTTTAAAACCCGACTATTGCGTTTTAAAGAATCTTAGCTAAAAAGTGTTCTTTTTTGAGAAGGGGAAAGGTCACCAGCATGAGGAAAAAGGCCATTTTTCCAAAGGGTATAACCAACGAAACCCCTTTTCCCTTTCCGAAGCTTTTTCCCAAAAGAAAAGGGGTTAGGTTTTCCCCGGTTGCGTCTCTTTCCAAAGGGGAAATGGGGGTTTTCTTTTAAAAGAGACGAAAAGGATTTCAACCCAAAAAACCCTTTCAACCGAAAAATTTCAAAAAAATAAATCTTACAGCCCCCTCGAATATTAAAAAAGTAATTTTTTAAAAAAGATTTGAATAATAACATATTGATATGTAAAATTTTTTATCATTACAGTTTTCCCCCCAAATTTTTTGGAAAGATTGAAAATTGTGATATCAAAAAAATAAAAAAATGTACAAAAATTTTTTATAAATACACTTAAAAAAAAATAAACAGAAAAAATTAAAATTTTTTGTACAATTTTGAGTTTAAAATTTTGTCCTCAACCAACTTTCTCTCTTTAAAATTTTCCCTTTTTTAAATACAACAAAACAGAATTTTTTTTTTTTTAAAAAGTGTCCCCACTAAAATAATTTTTTTTTTAAAAGCATTTTTTTGGGGAAAACTTAGTTCAAAAAAAATTTTTTAACCAAAAAATTCATTTTTTAAAATTTAAAATTTTAAAATTTTTTTTAATTTTCAATTTTATTTGACATATTTAATATAAATGTTTATACAATTTTTATAAAACCCTTTAATTGTTTTTTTACCCCCAATTTTTTTAAAATTAAAACTACCCAAAAATTTCATTGATCGATCCCCCTTAATCCCCCGGGCTACATTCCTTGTTTTTTTTTAAAAAAAAATTTTTTAAAAACAAATAAAAGGGTTTTAAATTTAAAGGGGTTAATTTTTTTTTTAAAGGACTTTAATTAAATCAGTTTTTTCTCCCCCTATTTTTTTTTTTTAAAACCCAAGAAAAAAATTTTTTTACATTCCCCCCTTTCTTCACCTTTTAATACTTTTTTTCTATTTTGTTATTAACTATATTTTTTTAAATTTTTTACGAAACACACCAAAAAATTTTACATCAAAAAAATTTTTTTAAAATTTTCCTTCCCCCGGTATGGGTTTTTAAAAAAAAATAATTTTTCGTTACTATTTTTCCCTTTCCTTTCAATGACGTATACTCACAAAAATAGATTTTTTTTGGGAAAATTCCCCCCATATAAAAACTATATTTTTTTTGAACGTTTTAACCCCCCCTTTTAAGGGGGAATTTGGGAAAAAAAGACGAGCCACCTATTTGGTGAAAAATTGGATCAACGAAAAATTTTTTCCCCCTTTTAACGGTTTATCTTCCACGAAGACTAGATATTAGCCCCACGACTAAAAATTTTTATCATTGCATAAAAACCCACCCAAACCCCAAGCAAATTTTTTAAAAAAAACCTTCCTTTTTTTTAACATCTTGCATTTATAAAAGGAATTTACCATAAAAAGATCTTTTTCTAGGGGGGGCGTAAAAAAAATATTTAATTAAAAATATCGACTTTTTTGATCGGTAAAAACAATTATTATTTTTTTAATTTTTAAAACAAAAAATTTTTAATACCGTTCATTTTTTTTGGGCCAAAAAATTTTTTTGCAAATTTTAAAAAATTTTTATTTTTTTGGGAATGGGTTATCCCTTTTCCCCCTTTTTGATATTTTCTTTTAAAAATTTATTTTTTAAAATTTTTCCCACTTTTAAAATAAAGATCCCCTTTGGGGAAACATTACTTTTGGGGGATTTTAAAAAGAATTACATACACTATTTTAAAAAGATAAACCCTTTTTTTAAAAATTTTTTTTTATCTAAACACAGCTTGTCTAGTAAAGATGACACACTTAAAATAGTAACTTTTAAATTTTAATTTTCAAAAAAAATAATTCCTTTTTTTAAAAAAATTCTTGTTTAAAAAACCTTTGATTTTAACCCCCTAATTTTAAAATTAATCAACTTTGCTTAAAAAAAATACAGAAAAAAATAGAATTTAAAAAATTTAAAGAACCTTGAAAAAAATTAATTTATTATCCCCTTTCTCATAAAATTTTTTCTTAAGTTTTTTAAAAATTTTTTGAAAAAATTTTTTAAACATGTTTTATAGAAAAAACTATCTTCTATTACAATATAGTCCGGGGAAAAAAAATTAAAAGTGAGATAGTTTTAAAAAAGGTTTTTTTTTTTTTTTCTTCATTAGAAAAAAACTACTTTTCCCCCCTGGCCCTTAAATTGTTTTTACTTTAAACTTTTTTTTTTGCAAAAATCCTTTTTTTTTTGAAATTGAATAGATGGACAAGGGGGTTCTCTCCCCCTTTTTTTTTTTTCCTTTTTTAAAAATACATTTTTTAGGAAATATTCGTCGTATTTTTTTTAACTACTAACGGAAAAACAATTTAACCCCCACAAAAATGCGTAGGGGTTTTTAATAACTACAAAAACCAAAAACGCATTTAGTTACAAATAAAAAGGGGTTTTTTTTTTGTGTACAGACCTCGGGTTTCCCCTTTTAACACCTAAACATATTAAAATTAAAAGAATAAAACTCCTTTTTTTTGACATAACCACAAATTTGCCAGGCGATTGTGGGGAAAAATTGGCCCCAAATTAATATAAAAATAAAAAAATTTTTTTGCTCCCCTACGTCTAAACATTTTCCAAACCCCCCCCCCCTTTTTTTTTTACAACCACTATTGGATTTATTATCTCCCCACTACACCGCCAATAATTTTCCCGTTAAACATTTATATAAAATCTCCCCTTCCCCCGGCCCCCCCGTTTTCCCCTAGGAAAGGGGAACGATTTTTGTTAAAGGGTTTTTTGGGGTTTACACGAAAAATTTTTCCCCCGTAAAATTTACCTAAGTCTGAAGCTCTGACCTTTTTTAGCTCCTAAATTTGGAAAATTTTCCCTTTTTAAATCACCTGGTTTGGAACTTCTTCTTCCGACGGCCCCCCCTTTGGAAAATTTTTCTTCTTAAGTCACCTGTTTTTTTTTTTTTTTTTTTTTTTTTTTTTTTTAATATTTTTGCTTTTGGGGGTTTTTTACTTTTTTTTGACACTCACTTTCACTTTTTGGGGGTTTGAACTAAATTTAAAATTTTTTTTTTTTTTTTTAATCACTTATCGGGCCCCCCCAAATTGGGAAGCCATATTTAAATTAAAACGCTAGCCTGAAGAAATGTCTATTACGCCCATCTAAGGGTGAATTATTTTAATAATTAAATTTAAAATTTATTTTAAAAATTTAAAAAATCTGGTGTTTTTTATAGCTTTTATTTTAATTTTAAAGAATAAACTTTATTTTTTAGCTAAATAATTTCAACCGCATTTTAAATATTTTTGATAAAAGCCCGACTATAGCGTTAAAGGGAAATTAAACTATACGTGTTCTTGTCGAGAAGGAAGGATCCCCACAGTGAGGGAAGTGCGCATTTCAAGGGTTATATCAAGCGACATTTCCTTCTCAACCTTCCTAGAAGAAAAGGGTGAGGTCACCAGGTGCGTCTCTTTCCAGGGAAAAGGGTGGCGTTTTCTTTTTAAATAGAAACGTAGAAGGTTTCACCACACCCCCACTAAAACATTCAAACACAAAAAAAAATCTTACAGCCCGCCGAATTTAAATATTAATTTTTGAATTAGATTTGAATAATAACATATTGATATGTATAAATTCATATCTTACAAACTTAGAACGAACAAGGCCTTTAGACTCGTGGTTACCTCTCTAACCTCGGAAGGAAAACCGCTTTCAATTGATGGAAAACATGATTATTATTAGTGTTTTCTTAAGACGAATCAGATTTTTAAACTGGGGTAATTTTTTTAAAAGTGAAAAAACATGACGGTACACACTTAATACATAGTTTTTTAAAACTCCCCTTTATTCATTAAAATAAATAAATCAATTAAATTTGGATTTTGTTAGTTTGAGATAGACAAAAAAACTTGTTAAACCATCTCAAAATTTACGACTATATTGAGGATTTATTATGTAATGTACATTTACACGGTTTCTTATATTCCATTAAAGTAAATTACCTCCTGAAAGTCTTTTTTCCTACCAATATCCCCTATTTAAAGATTTATGGTAGGGAAAAAAGGCCTTTCAGAAGCAATTCCTACCGCGAACAAAACATTAGGCATTTACGTTTCCAATTTTTATTCTGGACGTAGGGGAACTTTTTTTGACTTTCTAATACTAGGAACTATAAAAAAATAATTTTAAAAGGGTGGTATATCACAATTCCTTGGTGTGTCAAATTTTTTAAAAATCATAATGTTTATAAGTGAACCCCGTTTTGCGTGGGAATGGAAGACCTTTTGGGGAAAAACCACCCCCCAGTTACCTAAGCGAGATTCGAACCTCGTCTCCTCGCCCCGGCAGTTCGCTCAACACCGAAAGGACACAAATAAACTTAAGTATTAAATAATAGAAAAACAAAATTTAAAATGAATGTTGTTGGGATATATTCATTGTATTGTTTTTATAATATATGGATAAATTTAATACATGGAAAAAAAAAATCCGTTCAGAAGAAACACTGCAAACAGGTTAAGTCAGGCATTTTTTTAATGTTTGGGCTAAAACTCTTGAACCCCTCATGGAAATTTATATTTAATGTTGTTTTAGCCACCATGGCACCAAAAACGTTCTCCACTCTTTTATTATTATTATTAATTATATTATTATTATTATTATTATTAAACTCTCAGTTTCTTGCAAACAAGGCTAAGGCAGGAAGGCAATTAAAAGGCCCGGGGCACTGGGTGGCACGCCCCACACAATTCGAGGCTACACCCGACATGAAAAAATAAATAAACAAACCCAATAAAATTTTTTCCAAATAATAAATAATTTTTGAAATCAACCCTTATTTTACATCCATTTCCATTAATGCCCAAAGCAAAATTAATTTTTGAAGTCAACGGTTTTACCTCGTCTTGGGGTCGTAACCAAAGTAAAAATCTTGTGTGGGTGTTGATGAAAAAGTTACAAACGAACTAAACATAATTGGCTAACAAATTACTACAAAATTCCTCTAATGTTGAATAGATTAATTTTAAGTTTTAGATTTTAAATAGTTTAATCAATTTTATTGTTTCCCCCCTCCCCTTAAATTGTTACTTTACTTTTTTTTACTTTAAATTAATAAAAAAATATTATCTAAAACGGAAACTTTGACAATTAATCAGTTTTTCCTTTAAAATTTAGCCATTATTAAAATATTTACAATTTTATTTTGAATTATTCAGAAATTTTAAAAAATATTCAACATTTTTTGATTTTTTTAATACGGTAGCCCACTCATAAAAATGTAAATACAGGTGACACTATACTAGTCCAAAAAATTTAGCACGTTTTTAAGTGACCATGGTCGGAAAAGTTTCGCCATCCCTGATCTGTTTTGGTTAAATTTTAGTGAAGAAGGGGGGTGGGAGGGGGGAGGTTTTTCAAATTTTGGCCGAAGATTAGGGCAGAGTTTTTCATCTGGAGTGCACGTGAAAAATTTTTGGGTATCATTTTGAACCAAAAAAAAAAAAAAACTTTTTTGAAAAATAAATAAAAAAACTTCATTGACATTCAAATTTTAGTCTCCTTTTTTTCATCTAAGATGATTAAAAAAAATTTTACTTCTTTTGACATGTGATGTTTGCAAATGTTTACTCTTTATTGAATTTTTGTTAGCCGGATATTCAAAAAATAACATTATTTTAAGGTCATCATCCATCTAGATTTTATTGCAATTTTAACAAGTGTTCAATTTAGGCTATAAATAGGTATTCAATGATTACAGTCAACGAGCTAAAAAGGGCAAATAGGTATTTCATGGTTTTTGTGAACCTTTTTTTTTAAGGCAAAGTATTAATGGTAATTTACTGTTTGACCCTAAAGAAAGTGAGAGCTTTGACAATAAACGTCCCTCATTTTAAAAAAACGTATTTTATTTTTCTTTAAATTAAAATATATTACATGGCCTTAAAGCACTTCTTCTCTTTAAGAAGGCAAAATCACTGATCAGTGACGTCACCCAGTGATGTTATCAACTCAAGTTGAAAAATAAGATTTTTAAAAAAAAAAAACTTCCTCTTCTAAAGTTCGAATAAGTTTTTTTAAATAGGAACTTGAGCAGTTTCCGGCTCTCGAAGCTCCAGAAAAAAACCGAATGTTTTTGTCTTGTATTTTAATTTTTTATAACACGACCTTCCGAACTTCCATGAGCAATGGATATATACATAGAATGGTGCAATGTAAAGGAACAGAACTCACCAGGCACTAGCACTTGGAGTCCAGCCCTTTTGAACTACTCGGACTGCAACTTCTGTCCGCGCTCAAAACTATAGGCCGCGTATATATTCGACGACATGATCTATTTTCTCCTGAAATAAACTGAGATTTATAAATAAAAACATGTCAACATAAAAAGTTTTGTATTAATTATACAAGATTTAAATCACCAATAATTCTTCAATTGGCGCCCATCACGCGGGACGAATATTTCAATAACACTTCAATTGGCGCACAACGTAGGGACCCGTAATCAATAATTCTACAATGTATGGAGCTGAAATTTAGTTTAACTTGACATTCAGATGAGGTGGACACAATCAAATATTTATAATACATATTATTAATTTTAAAATATATAACATTATCAACAGTAGGCCTAGTTTTTTTAAATATTAGATTGTTCCACCTCAAAAGAATGTCAAGTTATACAACATTTCAGCTCCAAAACTTTAATTACTTTGCCTTAACAATGGTTCACAAAAACCTTTGAAATACCTAGTTTGACCCCTCTTAGCTCGTGTACTTAATCATTGAATACCTATTTTAAGCCTATAATTGAACACTTGTTAAAAATGTGTCGTAAAATGTTGATGGCCGAATGACCTTAAGGAAGTGTTTTAATCAAAATAACACATTACTTCCTAACTCAAGCATCGCGTCTTACAACCCATTTGGGACTGTACTCTAACTTAGTTTAAAAAACACAAGTACGACTAAGAAGAAGTGTTTTTAATAAATTTATTTATTTAATAAAAACACTCTTTGGTTACTTGAAATATGTGTTTATTAATGAGGGGGTACACAACCGTAAAAAGTTCGAAAACCAATAATTTAGGGAATAAGAAAGATATAACTGGGGGGTTTCACAGTCACAGCTAATGCGGGTGCAATTATTTTAAAACTTACCCTCATTCCTACACGCTAGATTACGATGCGGATTTAGGGAACGTGAGCTAAGACCAGTGTTTTGTAGTTCTTAAGGTAAAACTTTTTTGGCCAAAATAAATACATATTACTTGGTAGAAACATATAGTTCAATTTTCTTCCCATGGTGATATTAACAGTTGTTAAATATGTTATTGCATACTGTATAAGTTGAAAACTTTTCAAATAAAGGTAAAAAATATTTGATTTATTTTGGCAAAAGAAAAAATGGTTTTAAATAAAAACTTCCAAAACACTGACTGACTTTTATCGCGTCCCCTAAATTCCCATGGCTTAAGCCGAATTAACAATAAATTGTCAAAGAAAAAAGTTGCTTTAGTTCTCATTTTGGAAATTAACTGCGCATATCTTAAGTGGAGCGCGCGATTTAATTTTCCTCCAAATCATGACACCTTGTTTGCTTGCAGAATAAGGCTGTGACGTCAGCCTGTTGTATTGGTTTTGAATTGTGAGAAAAAAAAGTGAAAGCTCCCTCAAAATGTTCCACTAGAAGCGTCCTCGCAATTTCACGAGGACATTCCTGGCGAGCTGGTCTAGCACCGACACGCGGGACTTTGATCCATTAGGCCGTGGTTCAAGACCTGGTTTGATTATGTTGATTTATTAAACCCCCGACTTCTTTTCAGGGTTGCCAGATTATTGGAAAACCAATATGGGATGTGATATTCAAAATTCGGTACCCCTTTCGGTGATCGAATGATCTTAAAGAGTTACTTTCACAATAAACTGGACTGTGGATGACGGGGTTCCAATCCCATCCAATCCAATTTTGTCAAAACATTTTCTCTTTATTTAAAAAAGTGTTGACAAAATTCCAGCACACTCTAACAGATGGTGGCCTGGTGGTCTAGGGGTAAGGTGTCAACTTCTGTGCTGGCGGCCGGGGGTTTAAACCTCGGTCCCGGCACAGATTTATCTGATTATCAAACCCTTCCTTCACCTCTGACAAGACATCTTGTGAATGTGGGGAATGCCAGCCTCCACCGTGGTTCGGATTCCACGTTAAACTGTAGGTCCTCCATTTCATCTCACAATCACCCTACCATTACACATTAGCGTAAGTGCGTATAACCCGAATGGGTAGTAAGACGCGGTGCTAATAATAATAATCTTAACAGATATTCAAGATCTGTTGATATTAGCATGTGCAGAAAACTAAACTCTACGTTGCTACTGGAGAAATATTTGATTTATTTATGATCAAAAAATGTCATTTCTATAAAAACTGTAAAAATACTCGCGCTCCCTTCTACCGCACCTCAAAAGAATTTATTTACATTCTTGGCACGTTTAATTAATAACGTAAAAATAAATGATACATTAATCCATTAGGAAGTATTAATGGAAGCTTTTGATAAGTTTTTGCGTTAACTTATATATAACTAGTAAATAAAATAAGACATTTAATCAAAGTCAAATTTTAGTGATTTTCAATTATTGTTGGTGGTCGAAAGTGGGATTTCTATAAAAAAAACAATCAATCTTTAGTTCAGTAGTCAGAAGCGCTACCGGCTTATCTAAGGTGTAGGATGAAATGTAGCTATTCACTGAGGGCACGCGACCGTTTTAATTCACTCTAATAATTTTTACTCCATTCTATTTGTTTCATAACACAAAGTCTTGCAAACTCTATATGAGTCGTAATAGTATGAAGTGTTCCGCCATCCATTTAGGAGATAGCTTATAAGTTTAATCACGATTTGTGGAATTACACAGAAAAAATTAATAGATTTGATTTTCTAATGTGTGTGTGTCCCTCTTTTTCAACACCCTCCAAAAGTCTATATATAGTCTAGATGACCTAGAAAGCTAAAACTTTGCACTTAACTTAATTGTTGTGCAAATTAATGGAAACATAGCAATGGACAGGGAAATTTCAGTTATGTTGGTCACACTGCTAACGGCCACTCTTGTCAGTTATTACCCAGAAGGCTGTGCTAACATATGCTTATTGTTTTACTATAGGGCTGTGTCCATTGTATTGTGAAGTTAATAATAAGCTCTGTTTAATTTTGAAATAAAGTGTTTCCATTAATTTGCACAACACTACTATAGACCAAGGGGGCAGAATCGAACCTAACCCGAGCCGGATCTTCAATCTTCTTTCTTTTTTGTGTATTGAATAAAAATATAAGCAATTTAATTAACTTTCAGTTTATCCACTCTTACATAACAACTGACAGAAAGATACCTTTTTTTTTACAAAGCCCAACCTTTCATGCGTTTATCAATTGAAGGCTAGGTTTTGTCAGGTTGGTTAGTATTACAATTAACCCGTCGTAGACAAGCCTAAAAACTAGTCTGAAATTTAAAAAATGACATCTGGACACGGGAATCGAACCCGGGACCCTTGGTTTGGTATGCCATTGCTCTAACCACTGAGCTATCCAGGAATCGTCCCCTGCCTAGGGTCATTATTCACTCATATTTTAAGGCAGAGTCTATGATGGACGTGCGGAAATCGTCGGCTACAATTGTGTGATTTTATTAAGATCACGATCTATCAGATAAACACAGCTACCTTCGACGCGGTAGTTGGCTTATTGCTGCCAATTGTTCAATTATTATAAATTATTATTTTCAGAATATGATATCTATATGGAGTAATCCTCACTATAAAGCACAGATAATAGTTTTGGCTATTTGATTCCTAAAAACTAGTATTTTATATACTCCTACTAATGTGCATATCTACTCAATATAAAGGGAAAAGGAGGAGGCTAGTAGGAACTGCACTGGTATTGGTATGGAGAGAGGGGTGGTAACCACCCGCAATGCACTTTGTGTGGATATAGTTTCCCACCTCGTGTGAGTCCGATAAAATGTTCTTGAGGCAAATTCTGAAAGCTTATAGTTACTATAAGAATAAATAATTGCAGTAATAAAAAGTTGTTTTTTTGTGAGATGAAATGGAGGACCTACAGTTTAACGTGGAATCCGAACCACGGTGGAGGCCTGGCATTCCCCACATTCACAAGATGTCTTGTCACAGGTGAAGGGACCCCAGCACAGAAGTCCGACACCTTACCACCAGGTCACCGTAATTCACAGTGAACAAGTTTGTATTAAATATATATATATATATATATATATATATATATATATATATATAGCAAGTTGAGTTTTTAATATCTCGGGACACAACTTGTGAATGTGTGGAATTACACACTAGTGTAAGGGCATATAACCCGAACGGGTAGTAAGACGCGGTGCTAATAATAATATCTCGAGAGGGGGTATTGGAGAATAGTGGACATGTTATATTAAGTGAGGATACTGGGAAGGCCACATATAAATAAATTCTGTATTGTGATTATCTCAGTTTCTTGTGTAATTTTTTGTCTCATGCTATATTATAATTAATATCATGAATTATACCAGGCAAAAAATATGGTACACGTCACCTTGTGCAATAAGATCGCCTGCACTTTTTTTTTTAAAAAAAGTCCTTTAACTGTGAACTAAAAAAAAATGATATTACTATTTTTGTGCATCCTTTTTTTGTATGTGTATTTTTATAAATTAATGAATGTTTTGCACACATATGTATAACATAAATTCACGTGAAATCACATTTATAATGGAAGTAATAGTATCAATTAGGGATAGAGGTGGCGTGCTTTTGTAGGTGCCGAAATCGGTTTTGTAATCAACACAGATCACTTTCAGATTTAGCTTAACCTACTTATTTGCACCAGGGACTGAGCGGTTTAAGATGCCAAGACTCGTACTGGGTTACCGTTGACGGGGAGTTCAGGCTTATAACCCGGCCGGGTGCATTGGGGTAATTTTTCCACAGTTGATTATCACAATGAATTTTCTCATTCTCTCGCCTTGATAATGCGAGTTTATTTCCTCTCTGCCTTCCTCGTCCCATCATCTTAGATTAAGTCGTTAGTAACGTTGAGCGTACTCGTTGACAAATAAATGTAACTGTATAAAAGCTTCCTTGGCTCCTTTGTGACTATTTTGGTCCAACACACTCATGTGTTTTTTTGTTGTTCTATTTTTATCTAAATCAGAAAGTTTGCTGTTCGACCTCAAGAGGTTGAGCATCGCATGACCTCGGACTCATGCTATTATTGACCGATCTTACAAGTCCTATGTCTGTGTCATGCAATTTTGCGTCATCGCCTTCGATGCTTCCCTGATTTAAGTGATGTAGCATATTAATCGTCAGGCGATAAGGACTATTTCATTGTATATTTAGTGACCGAGCATATTAATCGTCAGGCGATAAGGACTATTTCATTGTATCATTTTGTTATTGTTTTAAAAGATAAGAGTAGACTGGAGTGTTTCTATAATAGTCTACATATATTTACGTTCAATTTAGGCCATAAACACAAAAGTGTATGACCAGACGATTTAAATATTAAGTTATCCAGGAAACTGACAACTCACTATTACAGGAAAATGGATGGCGGTGAGTTTTAGGTTCTAATCTCGGTAGGGTGAACTGAGGGTGGGCTCTTCAAAATGGTTTTCCACTCTCCCTACCAGTAAATGCAGGTACACCTCCTTTAAATATAACCTCCCTAATCCTTAAAACCATTAGCATTATTACCCGCCTCAGAGGCCTAATTAGCTAACTCGATATTCTCGTGTTGAGTTAGACTGCCTAGGACGGGGAGATCGAGGTTTGAATCTCGATTGGGTGACCTGTGGGTGGTTTTCCACTCTCCCTTCACGCAAATGCGGGTTCACTTTCTCTATAGTCAATATTCTCAATTTATAACCCATTAGGGTAATTAGAAGCGTTTAACCCGAACGAGTAGTAAGACGTGGTGCGAAAAAAAGTTATAATCCTCCTTCAAGGCCTAATATACGCACATAGGTTTTTGAGAACCAAAACGAGTAAATTAATTACATCAATGTGATAGGGATGTGAAAAGTAGAATTTAGAGAAAATGTACACGCATTCGTGTGAAGGGAGAGTGAGGAACCATTTAGGGAAAAAATCCTTGATACACCTGGCTGGAATTCAAGACCCAACTTCCACATCACAGATAAATCAGAATATATGAGCTTGACGTACGGAGGTCTCATTTCAGTACAAGCTGACGGGGACGCGGCAGTTGGCCTAAAAGGCATTTGGCCTAAAAATGAAACCAAAAGTCATTTGGCCTAAAAGGCATTTGACCTAAAAGGCGTTTGGCCTAAAGGCATTTGGCCTAAAAACGTTTGGCCTAAAGGCAGTTGGCCTAAAAGCATTTGGCCTAAAGCAGTTGGCTAAAGTCATTTGGCCTAAAATGTAAATTTAAAACCTTCGGTTATCTTCGGAAAGTAAAAGGTACTGTTAGTTGTTTCATCTGAATATAGATAGCACAACTGATGCAAGGTAGTTACAATATTTCTAAAAACATTGACAATATCCTACATACAACTAGATCAGTAGTTCACAAAACACTATATCACCTTTTTTATATATAGATTTCCGATATTATTTCCTTGTTAATATATCTCACGGTCATAAAGTTAACGAAAAACAATAAGAAAATCTCATTCTCAACATCGTTTACGCGCGGTAAAATTATATGCGTACATTCAAATTATTGGGACTTTTGACAACTTATTCCGAAAGGCACAATGAAAGTGGAAACCAATATTCAACCCACCCACTTTAAATTTGTCTTAAGTGACGCCCGATTTTCGTTTAGCGCTACTGAGATATATATGAACATATTTTTTTAATCTATTGTACTAATAATTAATATATAAATAATAGTGACGCATTAAATAAATTTTGCCAGTAAATATTACAATGGTCATATATATATATATAAAAACTTAAATTATGGTTTTGACTAGATCCTTAACTCTATTATTATTATTGTTAGAATTATTATAACTATTATTATATAAAATTAGTACAGTTATTATTTTCAAACAGTGTAACTATTTTTATTACGGTGATATTATTAACAACATGGGCTATGTTAACACAATAGGTCCTTTGTTTAAAAACTATATACTAATTTCCCTCCTAGTAATTTGCAAAGCATTCTCAGGAATTATTTCAACTTGTGAAAAAAATACAAAGGATTTTATGGAATTGTCGTTGGTCTTTTTTTAAGTCTTCATAAAACGTAAAAATACCAAATGTGGTAGCCTTTACAGGATGATAACTTCCTAGGGCAAGAAAAACGTACGATGTAAGCAAGGACCTCCGAAAAGCCAATGGCTGCAGCAGAGGCCAGAGGGATAAATCTGACGAGCTTTGGTTGGTAAAAATATCTCACCGCTAGGATCGCTTGTGTTCTCCCATTCCAAAAAGTGACACTCTTATAGCAAACAGACGTGACTCAAGTTGGCCCGCCACATTGTCGAAAAAAAATCTTTTTTTGTCTAATCGTTTGTGCTCATTTATTGCTCATATGTGCCCGAACATGAACATTTGTGCTGTTAAACTGGCCATTTTAGAAAATATTTAATGTGGTGGGTCAACTTGAGCTCAAGCTAGCCCGCCACATATTGAAAAACACAACATAACAAAATTTATTTAAGTCAATCCATTGTGTTCCATTTGTGCTCATATGTGCCCGAAAATGAACATTTGTGCTTTAAAATTAGAAAATCTAGAGAACATTTAATGTGGCGGGCTAACTTGAACCTTCTCTATATCATAAACTGTAGAAAAATATAGTTCAAGCTGGCCAGCCACATTTTTAAATATCAATGTAACAAAATTCTGTATTCACCATTCGTTTGTTCTTAGTTTGTGCTCATATGTGCCCGAAAATTAACATTAGGGCTGTGAATCTAGGCCTTTTGGATAACATTTAATGAAAGCGATCCAACTAGAGCTCAAGCTTGCCCACCACATTAACTGTTTTCTAGATTTTCTAATTATAGAGCACAAATACTCATTTTTGGGCACATATGAGCACAAACAGAAAACAAACGAATGGTGAAAACAGAATTTTGTTACATTGATATTTAAAAATGTGGCGGGCCTGCTTTAATTCAATTTTTCTACAGGTTATGGTATAAGGAAGACTCAAGTTAGCCCGCCACATTAATTGTTCTTTAGATTTTATAATTTTAAAGCACAAATGTTCATTTTCGGGCACATATGAGCACAAATGGAGCACAATGGATTGACTTAATAAATTTTGTTATGTTGTGTTTTTCAATATGTGGTGGGCTAGCTTGAGCTCAAGTTGGCCCACCACATTAAATATTTTCTAAATTGGCCTGTTTCACAGCACAAATGTTCATGTTCGGGCACATATGAGCACAAATAAAGCACAAACGATTAGACAAAAAAGGTTTTTTTCACCAATGTGGCGGGCCAACTTGAGTTACGTGGCAAACAGGCTAAATCTTCTCTTTCTCTCTTCTCCGTCACACTCTACAAGAGATTTTGAAGGGTGGGATTAGGCAGCAGTCCTTTCCTCCCTCCATTCCTAATAATAGCAAACGACCTTGAAGTAAACCATAACAAAAATTCATTGTTCCCCGGCAACTTTCCTTTGGTTCTTTTTCAAACCCACTAACATAATTTGTTTTGAGTTTCACGAGTTGTAGGCGGGTACCTCTGTCTTGCTTCATCCTTTGCTTTATATAGATTAAATAATGTATTGATTTGTATATTTTTGTGTAAAGTTTAGTGATATCTAATTTTTTTAAATATGTATTTCATCTTCATTTTTGAAAGAAAGATTTTTACTATAAAATAATGAATCGAGGACAAAAATGTGCATACCGCGCCTGCTCAATTACACGATGTACTTAAGGTAATTTTTCCTAAATGGTTTCCCGTTTTTCCACGCAAACGAGGGTACTTCTCATAATTCTATCTTCCTGATACCTACCTTCTAATTGCTATTAAATGTGGAAAGCATTGACTGGCGTGAAGATACAATGAAAAAACAACACTACTAGAGCTTACTCTATTTACTTGAAAAACATATTTTAGACAGTGAAAATACATCATATTCAAATATAACAAATGTACATTTTTGTATAATTATAATTACATTTAAACTTTATTTAACATTTTTAAGATAAATACTATACTTACTATATTGACTTAATAATATAAAATGAGAGACTCCTTTAACACACTGGCTCAAAAAGTATTCATTATTAACTATATATATATATAATCTAAACCTTTTTTAAGGGTTTTGAACTAAAAGTTTTGTACCCTTTAATTAAATAAAAGCTAATGGATATACTTTTGATTTTTTCATTTGACGAGAAAAAGGGGCATTATAAGTTCATAAAAACCATTTTAATAACTATCATATTTTATAAATTAATTATATCTATGATAAAATGACCTCTAACTAAGCGTTTACTTAGAACCAGTGGCGCACTCATTGGGGTGGAGTAAACGGGGCACCTTCCCCCATAACCCCTAATAATTTCAATACAAACATAAATTATTTACTTTATAACTAAAACATTAGACACAGAAGATGAGTCGTATACATAGGCTCCTTTTTAAGACTTGGTTTAAGACTTGATATTCAAAACACACACATATTAAAAGTGCCATTTATATTCTCATTTGAAAAAAGCACAACCATAGTAGCTTCCATACATTGTATACATGAAAATGTATATAACTAGTAGCCACCATTCTGGTAATTAAGTTTAAACAAATCATTAAATTCACTATAGAAGGGGACTTTTCCATAAAGTAAAACTATTGGGGGTGACATGTTTACACGCCATGACACCACTTACTATTTGTTTCGTAAATCTAATACAATGCCTAGATTCACGGGTGATATATTTTCCCCTTGGATAACATTTTCGGAGACATCACAAATAAGGGCGATTTTAATTTGCTTTTTTAAGGAAATTACAGCAGTTAGGACTGAAGGTCTTGTTCATATTCATTAGGTGAAAAAATGTTCTGAGCAAATAAAATATGAATCATGACTCCATTTTCCATCTCGTTCAGAAGGGAATACATCTTCATCTGACATCAGAATCTTTAGGGAAGTCATGGTGTGTAACACCATATCTCTTAGATTACTTTTATTGCATACGGCACCGATACAACGCTTACCCGGCATTTTCTTAGTATCGGTATGACACTTTTCGTAACCCTTCACGCATAAATAATAAGAAAGCTTACAATAAACATACAAACATTTACTATTCACATTGACTTTGGAAGCATACTTGACATAAATAAGAAGTTAGTAACGAGCGCACCCGCCTCGGTGGCGTAGATAGCTAACGCGCTAGTCGTGTTGAGATCTACTGCTGAGGATGGGGAGATCGAGGTTTGAATCTCGGTCGGGTGAACTGGGGGGGGGGGGGTTCCTCAATGGTTTTCCACTCTCCCTCCACGCAAATGCGGGTTCACTTCCACTAATTCAACCTTCCCAATTCCTAATCCATTAGCGTAATTAGTACTTAGGCGTATAACCCGAACGGGTAGTAAGACGTGGTGCTAAATAATAATTTAAAAAAAGTTCTGCACTACACAGTCACATGATCTGAACAGAAGCAAGCTTGGCTAGGTGACGAGCAGACGTTACAGCAGCGCTGCGTGTTAGGACAGAGCTGAATGCTAGCGGGTAAAGTGAACGAGCCTACCCTACAACTCTAGTAGCCTTAGTATAAGGAAGGACCCATCAAGATGACCAAATAAACCTTAAAATTTGAAATTTCTCAGTGAGTTGAGTAATTGCAGGAGGAAGGGGAGCTTGGAGGTCAACATTTTCAAAAACTAATATATTTAATTACTTCTCTGTATTGTAAAGAATTTAAATTTATTAATTAGGTACGGGAAACAATACAAATAGACATTTACATAATAATAATAATTATTATTATTTAATATTGCATTCTGAGAAATAGTGGTGATGGAGTATAATAGAGAAAAAAACTTTTTGAGATTAGGAAAAAAATAAAATTTTGACAGATAAATAAAGATAAATCAAATCCCAGATAGCCAAAATAATATTAGACTATAAATTTCTCAAAGTGGGTTGGGGAATAAGGGGTCCAAAATCTACAAAATTAATAGAAACTACTACATCTCAGTGCAGTGTCGTTAAAAATTGAATTTTGGCATGCCCGTAAATGCACCACTCCAAATAACTAATAAGTCTGAGCATTTTAAAATGTAACTCCATGAAATCAAGGGAGGGGCGGGGGGAGTTATAAAAAACCTTTTATCTATAGTTTAAAATCGAAATTTGGCTGGCAGGTAGAAGAACAACTATAGATAAAGAAAGTATTCTTAAAACTATGTGTTTAAGTGGGAGTTAGAGAAATTATGATTGGGGAGAAGGGAAAATTTTCAAAAACCAATAGAAACAATTACTAACAGAACAATTTATTTGATAAGCTGAGGTGCTTAGTACTAGAGTGATTCTTTCAAATTAATTCATGTTTAGTTAGTAAATTTAAACTATTTCATTTGGTGTTCATTTCAACAATGTCTCTGCGTAAGCGAGCAAATATTGATGCAAAGGCTGCATATATATATATATATATATATATAAAATAATAGATTTTACTTCTTATAGGTAGCAGTTAATTTGTGGCTTCATCAACATACAAAGTTTTCGCCTCATACGTGTCTGAAATTGTATTTTTGGTAGTTTAGATCAGGGTTTCTCAAACTGCGAGGCGCGAAGGGATTTCAGATGAGGTGTGAACCAATTTCTCACTTCTTTCGACTTGCCTAAATTATGATTGACTAAAAAATTAATATTCTGTTTGGCCTATGAAGTAATAAAATTAATTAATATCTTACAAAACCTTACTATTTTTTAAACTTCTACTAAGCTCTTATCAGAAAATAATTAAATCAATTAAATAATGTCTCATTTTTGTATTTTAACGTAAACAAGTTATTTTATTCTAAGAATAAGAGTCTTAACAATTAATTTTATGTTCATATAAGGCTCAAGAGTATAGAGTTTGAGAAAACCTGGTTTAGATGATTTGCTAAAAATAAGATAATTTACCCAACTTAAATGTGAGCGAAGCCGTGGGCAAACTCGAGTAAGTTAATATGATTATTAAAAAATGAATGATTGATTAATTCATTTAGCAAAATTAATAAACAAATATACTTAGAAAGACTGATAAAATATACTTTGGCATTTAAAAAAAATATATTCAAAATTCAAAATAAAACAAAATTATTAAAATGGTGTAACCACATGTATGTGCTAATTAATAAAAAACGGTACGGGTACAAAACTTTTTATTTCTGGTACAAAACGGTACAAAAATTATTATTATTAGCACCACGTCTTACTACCCGTTCGGGTTATACGCACTTACGCTAATGTGTAATGGTAGGGTGATTGTGAGATGAAATGAAGGACCTACAGTTTAACGTGGAATCCGAACCACGGTGGTGGCCTGGCACTCCCCACATTAACAAGATGGCTTGTCAAAAATTAGTACAAAACCTTGGCAATGTAAAAAGTTCAACATACAAAAGTGGTACTACAGGTTAATGGACGTGCTGCTATACCTTGGGAAGTAGTAAATTGAGAAAAGACTTATATATTTTGAAACGGTAGTATCATAGAGAAAGGAATATCACTAGAGGGAACCAAGGATAGGGCAAAACTCAGTCACATTTTAGAACAATGAAAACTGTAGTTCTGTCGAGTCACCGCAGAGGAGCGCTAACAAACGTACTTTCAATTTAGACTCCGGTTGAAATTTATATAGTTCTTAGTGCTACGTTTGTGCTCATATGTGCCCGAAGCTCAACAATTGTGCTATTAAATTACTCAAAATATTACGATTTTAATGTGGCGGGCCAACTTGATTCAAGCTGGACCGCCACTTTTTTTAAAACATCCCATCTGGATTTTGATTAGAAAAGTTCTTAGTGCTCCATTTGTGCTGATATGTGCCCGAAATTCGGCTTTTGTGACATTAAATTACGCCCGTGGTAACAATTTTAATGTGGCGGGCCAGCTTGATGTTCAAGTTGGCCCGCCACATTTTCGAAATAGAGATTTTCTTGTGCCATTCGTTAGTGCTCCATTTGTGCTGATATGTGCCCGAAATTCAGCGTTTGTGTCATTAAATTACGCCCGTGGTATCGATTTTAATGTGGCGGGCCAGCTTGATGTTCAAGTTGGCCCGCCACATTTACGAAATAAAGATCTTTCTTTGTGCCATTCGTTTAGTGCTCCATTTGTGCTGATATGTGCCCGAAATTCAGCTTTTGTGCCATTAAATTACGCCCGTGGTAACGATTTTAATGTGGCGGGCCAGCTTGATGTTCAAGTTGGCCCGCCACATTTTCGAAATAAAGATTTTCTTGTGCCATTCGTTAGTGCTCCATTTGTGCTGATATGTGCCCGAAATTCAGCTTTTGTGCCATTAAATTACGCCCGTGGTAACGATTTTAATGTGGCGGGCCAGCTTGATGTTCAAGTTGGCCCGCCACATTTTCGAAATAGAGATTTTCTTGTGGCATTCATCAGTGCTCCATTTGTGCTGATATGTGCCCGAAATTTGGCTTTTGTGCTATTAAATTACGCCCGTGGTAACGATTTTAATGTGGCGGGCCAGCTTGATGTTCAAGTTGGCCCGCCACATTTTCGAAATAAAGATTTTCTTGTGCCATTCGTTAGTGCTCCATTTGTGCTGATATGTGCCCGAAATTCAGCTTTTGTGCCATTAAATTACGCCCATGGTAACGATATTAATGTGGCGGGCCAGCTTGATGTTCAAGTTGGCCGCCACATTTTCGAAATAAAGATTTTCTTGTGCCATTCGTTAGTGCTCCACTTGTGCTGATATGTGCCCGAAATTCGGCTTTTGTGCTATTAAATTACGCTTGTTACAACGATTTTAAGTCTGCTATTCATTGTTGCGAGGTGGAGCCATGCTTGGTAGCATACCGAGGGGAAGATAGCTTGTGCGTCCATTGAAGCGAAGCAAGGAAGCTAACACTGCACAACTGGAGCACAATAATTGGCTGTGTAAGCCTAAAATTGAACTTTTTTTTGTAGAATGAGGCGATCAACAAGCCAGGATCACAGTTTACTAAGCTAATATTTCATATCGCTAAGATTGTATTGTACCTAAGACTTGGGCTGATGTATTTTGCCGTAACAGTATAAACAATCTTATAATGTATTGATATTCGTTTTTAATTTAAAAAAATAACTTTCAAATTAATGTATCTTTAACTAGGTTGGAAATTTGGTTTATATATCTAACCCCGCCTTTTTGCACTTTTAGGAATCCATTTTATTCCAAAGCGATAACCGTGGTCTTAAACATTGGAATCACATTTAATCTGGTTGCTACTTACACGGATGTTAGGACTCAAATTGTTTTAGGGTTTAAAGTTTATTTCTTTGGGTGCACTCAATGCCCAGATTTGGATGTATTTTTATGTCTTACCCATCATAAACAATACTTATACGTACACACATTATGTTCAAGAGCCCCTGTTTGAGAACACTATTGTCATTTTTTCTCTCGTATTTTCTTAGGTCAATTTTTATGCATTTAAGTTGAATAAGTATATTTTTTATTTAAGCTAAATTTTTGAATACATGACTAGGCGAATATAATGTATTACACCCTATAGTTGTGGACTGAGAAAACAGTGTAGCCTTCACATTAACTTTGAACTCTCTTTACTTGAATGGTTGGGAAATCCACATTCCTGGTGAAAGAATGCAACTAAGCCGGAAAGGGTTGATTTATGAGGGGGTACATTACATCTCTAGCAGGTAGTTGTAAATTTATGTTCATTTTTGACTTACTGGAAGAGTTTGGTTGTTAAAGGCTTTTCATAGAGTACAGATTTTTTTTTCCATTTGTAAAGTGCGTATTGAATTTTTCCATATGAATTTATTCCAAGTTTTAATTGCTATTCTAGTTCTCTTTTTGTAGACTTTAAGTCCTAGCTTAGATTTATAATGACATTTTATTGTTTATTTTTATAGAATTGTGTCTTATAACCTTACCTTATTACCTACACATTTATAGAGTCCGTTCACCGTAGGAATTGTTTTCTGAAAGCCCTTTTTCCCCATCAGAAATCTATTATTTAGTAGGATATTGGTAGGAAAAAAGACCTTTCAGAGAGTAATTCCTACCGTGAATGCCGTATAGGTATTTGATGTGACTATTTTATACAAATTGTTCGTTGAATCAGTTTTGGGAGTGCTCTATTTTTATTTATTATTTGCTATCCTCCTACGTTGGTAATTGATTTACTATATATAAATTTGTGTCACTATTATATATAAAACATATCAACATCTCAGTTATTAAATACAATTAAATAACTGGTTCGTTTAAAAAATGAGAATACCAAAGGTTTCACCAGATGATATTATCAAGCTTATGCTTGAAGAAAAAAGTAACATTTTATCAACAAAAGGGGAAATAGCAGTCCCATCTGATCCTATTTGGGATATTTTAAGTGAAAAACTACAAAGAAAAATGTCTGGCAAGGCTTTATACTCTGTTGTAAAATGTAATCGATATGAAATTTGGGAAAAGCTAAATATTTCACAAAATCATCATTCATCTTGCAGTGTTTTGGAAACTTCGAATGAATATAAGTGCAATAGCATATTAATTTTCATCTAAATATGTTTTACTTAATAAAAAAAGAAATAACACACAATTTTCTTTGACCAACTAGATCAGCGGTCTCAAACTCAGACCCCTGGCAGGGCCACTTTCAAGTTTTGAAAGCACTTAGGCGACTGCATTAATTTCTTACGAATAAATATCATCTTTATAAAACTACACCAACGGCTTTGCAATGTAATAGGATATTATTCCTAACTACCGGCAAAAAAATAAAATAAACACTTCATCAGTTAATTTTATTTTTATCACATTGTATCACTGAAAACTATCATTTTTAAATAACAATGTATTTTCACTTACATTTTTAAAATAATCCAAAAATTTACCAAATTGACACGACGAAGGAAATATTATATTTTCTGACCAAAATTTGTGCCCTCTTTTCTTGTCACAAACTTTTCGATATTTGAGATAATCTCCTTTGAGCATACTACTTTAAAAGTGAGCGTAAGTGAATGTCACTTAACCTATGACATTCAAGAGATTTCACTTGATTTTTGTGAGTTGTCAGCATTATATGAAAATGGAGACTTGAATATAATTAAAATATTTTACATGCCTGAAACATTCACCACCACCTGTTGAAGTCCTCTTGGATTCGAAGACAGTACGTCGGGGGAAGATAGCTGAACTTAAAAAAAAAAAATGTAAATCTAAGGTAACAATAGGTAGGCTTAATACTGATGTCTATTCGTAAATAAACTTGTTACTTATAAAGACAATGGCTTAGCAAAGCATTACTATGTTTATATTATATTTACTACATTGCAACATACTTGAAAAAAGGGTAATTTATTTTTATTTTGTAATCCTTTATGCGGGTTACAAAACAGTTGGTGAAGGGCCGCATGCGGTCCGCGAGTTTTAGGCCACTGAACTAGATCGATGAAAATGTTGATTGCCTTAAATTAAATAATTAATTAACTCTTTGTGCTGTTATTATTAATAAACTGTATTAATTTTCATAGTTCATAAGTAATAACTAATATCTTATAAGCATTCAGGACAAAATATACATTACATTTATAATTATGTAATTTTTTTAAATTTAGCGCCGCGTCTTACTAACCGTTCGGGTTATACGCTTAAGTACTAATTACTCTAATGGATTAGAAATTGGGAAGGTTGAAGTAAAGGAAGTGAACCCGCATTTGCGTGGAGGGAGAGTGGAAAGCCATTTAGGAAACCCCGCCCCCCCAGTTCACCCGACCGAGATTCGAACCTCGATCTCCCCGTCCTCAGCAGTCGAGCTCAACACGACAAGTGCGTTAGCCAACTGCGCCACCGAGGCGGGTAGTTATGTAATTACTTGGGCTCAGATCTATATTATTTAATTATTTAAAACATATTTTTCACACCTCTATCCATGCATTTTTCTTCGCAAATTGTGTGATTTTTTTAACACTTTGATTATTTTTTAGTAGAATATTTATGAATTTTATTGTTGTTGTTGTTAAATACATTTTAATATGTTTTAGATCATAAACACATATTTTTCTATTATTAGTAGGCCTACAAATGATAACATTTAATTTAGATTTTTGATAGCCAACAATATAGATGCCAAGACAATATGGCTTGTTTTAGCATTATGTATTGCTACCAGTTTGGATTATACACATATATGTATATTATCTAGGCTACTTTGGAAGGAATAGTTGATATTTTTGACTCAATGAATCAATAATATACAATAATCTAAATTGTCTCATTACCTAAATCCTTTGCACGTGGATTGCCTAATTTGGTTTTATCCTTTCTTCTTGAGAATACATCTTCTTTTCACTAGCATTTATGGTAAGGGGCGATTATTCAGCAGAATGCTCAAATTGTCATTTGTTTGTATTTTATACCAAGTTTTAGTAGTTTTATATTTATTTATAAGGTTATATTTATTGCTTTATAAACAAATAATACATCTTTTAATAAATGTGATCAAACATTTTGCAATTTTAAGCACACATTAAATACATATTTCTTGGATTTCAAGTAAATAAAGTTTCTGGTCCTAGTAACTACCCATTTTAAAATATCTCCACTGTCTCCGTTGTGATACTTTAGAAACTTGGGCTAGTCAAACAAATTCGAGACATAATTTCTTAATTAGATTTTAGTTTGTAAAATAAATGTTAAGAGACCGATATGAAATATTAGCTCAGTAAACTGTGATCCTGGCTTGTTGATCGCCACATTCTTACAAAAAAAGTTCAATTTAGGCTTACAAAGCCAATTATTGTGCTCCAGTTGTGCAGTGTTAGCTTCCTTGCTTCGCTTCAATGGACGCACAAGCTATCTTCCCTCGTATGCTACCAAGCATGGCTCCACCTCGCAACAATGAATAGCCCGACTTAAAATCGTTGTAACAAGCGTAATTTAATAGCACAAAAGCCGAATTTCGGGCACATATCAGCACAAGTGGAGCACTAACGAATGCACAAGAAAATCTTTATTTCGAAAATGTGGCGGGCCAACTTGAACATCAAGCTGGCCCGCCACATTAATATCGTTACCATGGGCGTAATTTAATGGCACAAAAGCTGAATTTCGGGCACATATCAGCACAAATGGAGCACTAACGAATGGCACAAGAAAATCTTTATTTCGTAAATGTGGCGGGCCAACTTGAACATCAAGCTGGCCCGCCACATTAAAATCGATACCACGGGCGTAATTTAATGGCACAAACGCTGAATTTCGGGCACATATCAGCACAAATGGAGCACTAACGAATGGCACAAGAAAATCTCTATTTCGAAAATGTGGCGGGCCAACTTGAACATCAAGCTGGCCCGCCACATTAAAATTGTTACCACGCGATTTAATGTCACAAAAGCCGAATTTCGGGCAATATCAGCACAAATGGAGCACTAAGAATTTTCTAATCAAATCCAGATGGATGTTTAAAAATGTGCGGGCCAGCTTGAAATCAAGTTGGCCACGCCTAATTTAATAATCAATGGATTTTACAAAATGTTGAGCTTCGGGCACATATGAGCACAAACGTAGCACTAAGACATATAAAATTTCAACCGATTTGGAACAGTGCGGCAACTTGATGACAGTGCGAGAAAAGTGCTTCAATGTCACTCATAGTGCCTCCTGTCTCCCCCTTCCCCCGACCAGGATCAATGACCCGCAACACCGAACAGCAAACATTACCAATATTACTAGAGAGAAAAAGAAATACTACCATCTATTCAGTAGGTACTGTGTCTGGTAAAGGATGGATTCTAGTTTGAAGAACCAAATGACTAGTAAGGGAAGAGACAGGTGTGCTTTTAAAGGCTGTGAAAACACACGTTCTAACACTGGAAACAAATTATCAATGTTTAATTTTCCAGTTCGTGATGAAGATAGGAAAGAAGGTTTTAGTTATTTTCTTATTGTTTAGTAAACATAGAATAAATACTGTATTTGTTAAATACTCCCACAAATGCTAAAGTGTTTTTGGAAAGGCCTTCCTAGCCTCCAGAGGCTCACCTTATAACGAATATTTTATTTAGTGTCCCCTATACTCCAAATTTAAATTATGAACGTGTTACTGAATTAACATTGCGTTATATAACATGATACACATACAGTTGATTTTATTATCTCTTAGAAATTTCTGATTTGTTTTATTTTTAGTGATTTTAATTAAATTAAATATTTGATAAATGAATTCTTATTTAGAATTATGAAAGTAAAATTTGTTTTGAACTGTGTGGGTTCTTCTTGAATGTGCCTAGTAATAACTATTATTATTAGCACCGCGTCTTACTAACCGTTCAGGTTATACGCATTTACGCTAATGTGTAATGGTAGGGTGATTGTGAGATGAAATGGAGGACCTACAGTTTAACGTGGAATCCAAACCACGGTGGAGGCCTGGCATTCCCCACATTCACAAGTTGTGATTAATACACGTCTTGTCAGAGGTGAAGGAAGGGTTTGGCAATCAGATAAATCTGTGCCGAGACCGAGGATTGAACCCCGGAACCCCAGAACAGAGGTCTGACACCTTACCCCTAGACCGCCAGGTCACCAGTAGTAATAACTATCTTTGCAATAAATTGTATGTGTATTTTTTTAGAATTACCTAGGATTTGTTTTCATACATTTGGAAGAATTTAAATAACATTATATATTTAATGAACTCTTTTGTTAACAAACTAAACTAAGTAATTAATATGGAATATTTTTGTTTCTAATTTAAAAGTATTTGCATCAATTTTAGCTTTGGTAGTAAATTTGGTGTGGTAGATGTTAATATTTTTGCTTTCATTTAACTGCACTTATCTTAAGACTTATGTCAAATTTGAAAATAAAATTACCCGGATCAGTAGGTACATTTAATAAATATCAGGCTCATCTAGTCTGGCTAGTCAGTGACGGAGAACTCAGGGTTCAACCCCCTGTGTAGGGCGGGGTGCTATTTCTTATATTGTTTTCTAATCTGCCTGATCGTAAATATGGGTGGACTTTCTTAAAAAAAACTCTACATTCCTCATTCCCATTCGAGTGTTGTTAATAAAATGCGTATAGGCTGGTTGAGTAGTGGGGCGCAATAGAAAAACGATTTCATAAGCCTTTTAAATACTAAACATTAGAAAATATTTGGCTCGATAAAATTGGTTTGCATTGCCAAGACTTTAATATAAGAGAGAACCTCATGTAGACCTATCTACAGCCAAGTTTACATCATAACAATAATGGTGTGGATTTAAAAAAAATCTTCTTTCAACCTTTAGTCAGGGATTTTTAAATTCAATATAAATAAACAATTTTGGTCATTTGTAACTCTTCAAAAATAATAAAAAGATGGTCGTTACAATTCTTAAGGTTAGCGTTTCATAATTGAGTAATCATATTTAGTAAATATAAGCCTACGGAAGTAATAAAAAATGGTAATCAAAGTTATCTAAAAACCTTCAATCGTTTTAATCCAGGTTTATAGATTAATCTTTTCACTTCGTCTTAGTACCCGTCTGGCATATCCACATTTAATTACACAATTGAGGAAGAAAGGATTAAAAAAGGAAATGTACCTTTATTTTCGTGGAGGGAGATGAGAAAATAATTTAGAGAAATCACCCCTAGTACATTCGGCTGGTATTCGAATACCAACAACCAAACCAAACAAGAGTAATGTTAAACCCTCTTGCTCACTAACACTTGTTTTAATTATATGAAATTTCTTAGTTAATGTTTACATGAAAGGGACTAAAAGGTCGCAAAAGAGAATCAATTAGCCTGGTCGACGTTTCGGAAGTTGAGCTAGCAGCGCCAATCGCCCAATACATAAAAGCTTATTGCCAGAGCTGGATAACTAGTTGAAATAAAAATAAGTATCTTAACAGTTGATATTATTTTAACCGCGTACATTTATATTTTAGTTTTGAACTTACTTATCGTTATAATAACTTAAAAATAAGTATAAAACTAAAACCTCAAAATCATTGCGACTCCACCCTAAACACGTCGTAACCTCAAGGCTGGAAAACACTGCGCTACACATATTATTTTAAGTCAGATGACTTTGTTCCTATTGATCATATAAACCAGGTCAGGTACATCTAAAATAAAAATAAATTAAATGTATACAAAATGTATAGTCATTTATTAAATTCTTTAAAAAATTTTTTAAATACTTTGTCTCACTAACTGTTCGGTCTATACGCCCCTATGAACTAATTACACTAATGGGTTAGGGATTAATAAGGCTTAGTTAGAGGAACTTCACCCACATTTGCGTGGAGCGAAAGTGGAAAACCATTTAGGAAAATCCACCCTCAGTGCACCCAACTGGGGCTGAACCTCGGATCTTCTACGTCTTCAGCAGTCTAGTCCAACGATAGAGTAGCGCGTTAAATATTTGGACTTAATGCTCTTAATTGGCATGATGTTAAAGACACTAATAGGGCTAACGTTAGAGCTACAGTCTGTGATCAAGGCACTTCAAATAGGAAAGCTCTTGAGCATTTAGGAGTTACTGTATAGCAACCATTTATTTTGTTCAATAATAGAAAAGTTTACAGTTTGTACGATGTTCCTCATTTACTTAAATGCGTACTAAATAACTGGTTAACAAATGATTTAAAAATAGGCGATGATATTGTTTCCTGGGGCATTATAAAAAAGATGGCATCAGTTAACGCATCTTGTGTAACTTCTAGAGCATCAACAAAATTGAGTGACTGTCATATTCATCCAGGACCATTTGATAAAATGAGCGTCAAACTGGCATCTCAAGTATCTAGCAATGCTGTATATGCATCTCTAATGGCTTTAGCAAGCTCTGCCAAGGATCAAGATAGAAATATTGTGTGCGTTGCTAACTTTGTAAGTCGTATGAATGACTTGTTCGACAATTTAAACAGCAAGTCTCTATACAATTCTAATCCAAATCGAAGAGCACTTTCCAGTTCAAATCCCCAAGTGGAAGAAAACTTAACCTAATGTTTGGATTGGATAAAAAATTGGAGCTTTGCTGATAATAAAAAGAGTCTTCCACCCACTTTCAATAGCTTCCAAATTACTATTACAGGCATTTAATTACTTTGGAATGATCTTAAAAATGAAGGAATTTCCTATCTGATTACATCCCACCTCCAACAAGACCCATTAGAAAACTTATTCTCTGTCTTAAGATATAGATGTGGTAATGGTAATAATCCTACTGCAGAACAATTTCAAAGAAATATGCAACACACAATGTCAGTAAAATTTACAATTCCTCCTCAATCAGCTAATTGTGAAATGGATGATGATTTTAACTTGGTGTTTTCTTCCACTACAATGCAAAACAATGGCAACACATCATTAAATGACTCTTCCGATTCAAAACAAAGTAAAATCTCAAAAGAAAAAAGTTTTTTTTTGACAAAGAACTCAATGTGCTATTGGTGGCTCTTGATGCTAGTGCCATAGAAGTGTTAATACTACTCAGGCTGCACGCGAGCTACAAAATGGTAGTTTAAAAGAAAATCTAAAACCATTATCAGCAGCCAATTCTAATATAGAAAACACAACTGATATTTCTATTACTCAACTATTGGAAAATAACGCCACATATTATTTTTCAGGTTATGCTGCCAAACAATGTTTGAACAAATTTCAATGCCCAACTTGCAAGGAAAAATTCCTGGATAAAAATTCTCACGTTTATTTTCAAGCCCAAATTCTTACACATTATAGAACATACAAAACTACAAAGTCTTCAACAAACTTGGACCTAGGACAACTAACTCCAGCCTCTGCTGAATTATGGAGTGTATGTAAGTTCCAGTTACGAAAATTTGTAGAAATCTTCGACAGCATTTGTCATTAAAGTTAACTTTTAGAAATTATCACAAGAGAATTGATCTTTAATACTATGAAATATTTTCCTACTTGGTTTATGGAATGTGAAAATCACAAACAATATTTATTGAAATGTCTTCTAATAGCTAGAGAAAGGCATGGACTTGAGTGGCCGTCAAGATCTACAAGAGACACCAAAAGAAAACTGATAAATGGTGGTAAAGAACATCCGTACTTGAAAAAACTGAGGAATAACTAACGGGCAAGTAACTAGTCGGTTACTAGAATCTTACTATTTAATTTAAAATTAATTGGGTTAAATTATTGACTTAGTCATCATAGCACTAAAGCATTTATAGAATCTAGTAAGGGCTTGCAAAACTCCAAAAGTTTAACTTGCTTCACCAATAAACATATTTAAAGCTAAAATACTTAATGTATGTTCACTCTTTGCAAGCACGAAAGAATAATTATCAACATATTTGAACTTCGTTTCGGTTCCTAGAGTATTTCATACAGTCAATTCAAGATGGCTTCAAATCGGAAAACAAATTTACTTCGCACACTTTTCTAATATTGATAAGATTATGTTTATTTACTATTCTTGGACTTATTTGATGGGTGTACCAACTATATTAGCCTACAACCTTTGCTAGGTTTTTTGACACGGATATTGTGTTTATTTTAATTATTCATTAATTATTTGGGAAAGTGATTTTTTTTAACTCTCATTCTATTAGAGGTACAATTAATTACATAATGTAGGCCTACTATTTGTCATTAAATATTTAAGTGCTAAACTTGTGTTCGTTATTGAATATTTAATTCCACTGATTTAAAATTGGGTGCATTAACAATGTATATTAATATTACCTACCATGAAAATTAGGCTTATTTTAACTATTTAAGTTTCAGATTAATTAAAGTTTTGTATAAAATTAAAGACATTTCAGATTGTTTAGTTTAAAATGTAGCGAGATACAGTGAAATTAAAATATCTTGATATTTAAAAAATAATCATTCTTCATCATTGGTTTGGAGAAAGGCACAATTTTATTTTAAACAACATAAGAAAATACGAATTTAAATCTATTTACTAATCTTTAATTAATCTATATTATATCATACATAACATGTTTAAATTATTTATTAATAATATTGTTTTAATATATTTAACAAATTTGCTATGCATAGCATATAAAAACATATTAAGTTGATATTAGTTCCAATTCTTATCAAAATAATATATTTGTCAAAATATATAATTAATAATTAATATAACTGTACTATAAATGTTTAGCTTAAATTTAATTTCTTATGAAAATAATGTGTACATTATAATGTTTATATATTTTTACAAATATAATTTTTAATTGAGTCTCATGTTTATTATTTTTTGTAAAAATTGTATTAATTCATGTTATTTATTTAGGTGTCAATATTGCTATTATGATGTTTCAAGAAGAACATAATTAGGTTTAAGGAGCCATATAGAGAAGAAGATGTAGGAGACGCGAGAAAAGTTGTGTTTTTCATTTTATATATCAAAACCTTTTTGGTCAAAATAAATAGAATATGGTTTTAATAGAAACATAGAGTTTAATTTCCTCCACATGGTGATATTGATAGTTCTTGAATATCTGTAAATGGTGTCCTGGAATATAATGACAACTTTTTCTCTTCATTTAAAAGGTTTTTTAGGTAATACCACCATGCTTATGATAGATATCCAACAACTATTGACATCATCATGTGAAGAAAATTAAACTACATGTTTATATTGAAGCACATTTTATTTATTTAGGCCAAAAAAATGTTTTGATATAAAAACTAAACACTTTTTTTCTCGCGTCCCTTACATTCCTACTTCAAATGTTGTGTTTGTAATAGTTAATTAACTAATTGCCAAGGTGTTTGCATTGTACAGCTTTTGTTTTTTTGATGTTCCACCTTATATTGACATAATCTAAGAAACCATATCTTATGTATCTTTTATTAAGTTCTTTACGTTTCAAGATAAAAAGAGAAATGTAACGATTGTTTCTTCGTAATATTTGGACAAATTGATATATTTCGACTAAAATCTTAATAAATATTGGCACCCAAGAGGGACAAAATATTTTGATTTTCGATCTAACTTTAGTCTATTATTTTGAGGGTAAAGATGTCCAAAATAAAATAAAAAATTTATTTTCCTCACGTATGGTGCTATAAATCTAATTACAACGTTGAAATTATACTTATCAAAATTAGCATGTCTTTATTTGGACCCCCATTCAATAAAGTATCAAAGCCAGGCCACTGTATTTTCTATGAGCCAGGCCAACAGACATGAAACTAACTCTGCTGGTTTGTGAAGGTTTGCTTAAAACTGTAAATACAATAAGCTGGGACTCGTACTCCCCACCCCCTCCTTTAGCAAGTGGCGGTTCTCGTACCTGCGTTTATGATCCAAGTGTCTGTTGTAAGTACATTGTGAATGCCACCCCCCTTCCCCTAAACCACGCAAACCCTACGGGCCAGACATACTTTAACGCAATGAATGATGAAAATGAAGTTAAACATAGACAACACTGTACACGACTGGTTGCCATAGTAACATGACGCTTCTAAAGAAACCAAAAGTTGAAACACTAGCGTTCGAAGCGGTCACTCGACAGAACTAAAATTTTTGAGACTCAGTGGAAAAACCACCCAAAAAAACGACTGAACCTTTGATGTCCTCTCTATAGTATACATTTCTCTATGGTAGTATATACTATTTAACTAAACACTACACACCTCGCCATCTATTAGCATCACTACAAATCTTAACGAATGTTTCCGGAGACAGCAAAACATATTTTAATAAATGGTCTAAAAATTAACTTTTCAAAAAGTCGTTTGGCCTAAAAGGCATTTGGCCTAAAAGGCGTTTGGCCTAAAAGTCATTTGGCCTAAAAGGCATTTGGCCTAAAGGCGTTTAGCCTACACTTTAGGCCAAATGCCTTTTAGGCCAAATGACGGGTACTCCAAGCTGACTACCATGTAAACAACAGGTCATGGCTTCTATCAAAACTCAATGCCTGCGTCGGTGGCCACGTGGATAAAGGCGTCAAATTTTTTGGTGTAGGCCTACTGATGATCGAATCCCTGACGGGTATACTGAAGTGATTTTTCCTAAATTGTTTCCCGTTCTCTCCCACGCAAATATGAGCACGTTTTTTCTAAAGCTATGCTTCATTCGGGTGAATATAACGGGGCTAGCCTGGACGGGTAGTAAAGGTGTTGTCAACTTGGCTTTTTATCCGCTATGATTAGCTTTTTTCGAAGTGTGGCCTGTCAGCTGAAATAATTAAATAGCTGCTATTAGGGTTTCTAGTTTAAAGAAACTTTAACCATTGATTTGATTGATTTAATCATAGTCAAAGCTTAAACTAGTTTTTTTTCCTATCAGGGAAAAAATATACTCCTAAGCGTTTTTTTGTATTTTGTACGGTTTTCTTAATTTTCAAGTAATCCGGATGTGAGATATAATAGGTAAATGGCAATTTAGTTAATCATTGGTAACTGCTGCTCTTTTCAACTGGGATCTATAGAGTCTAGACGTATTTCTCTGAAATATGAAGTATTCTATCTCTATATAGTTTTAATTGCTTAGTATACTTAATTTCCAATTATATATATCTTGCGCCAGGGATTTTTACAGTTCAATATATTTTGATAATGTATCGACTACAATTTAAAGACTACTAAACTTTTATTTTCTTGTCAGAGCAGGTTAAGCTTCTCTCTCAATTAAAAGTTAAGACTTAGATACATTGTTCTAGAAATATATAAATTATAGATTAAACCGTTGCTAAATTGGTAGATGTATTGAGTGAAATTACAAATCAATATGTATAATTTAAATATACTTCTGGTGAAAAAAATTCAGATAAGAACTTTTATATACAATTATAATAGATCATCAACTAGACCATAAACGAGCTGATGAAAAGTCTAAAAGATAGGTTGACACGTTAAAACTATAAATACATAAACTTTTAAGGTACAATATAGTATGGTACAAAACAATGCTTTAGGTCCAAATATGTTGTGGAATAAAAGAATAATATTTAAAGTTCATCTGCCAAACAAATTTAATGAAGTAATTAAGTAATGTGGAATAATCTATGTCTTATCTGGTTCATTGTCCCATTACTCCTTTTTGATATCCAGCACTGGAAAGATGTCATTCCGACATGTTTCGTTACTATGTTGGGAGAGAAATTGAACATTAATTGACAATGTTTATCTAGTTCAAATATCGTGGTAAAATAGATCATATTGATAAATTCTGACGGTAATTTGATAACATAACTTGGCAACACTGGTAATAAATGAATACAAATCAAGACGTGGTGCAACCATGAAAATTTGGTCGTAATATTAAGATGGCGCAGCAGAGATAAAAGTATTAAAACGTTAGCACATAAAAAATACATTACCTTTAATTTAAACATAAAAAACATCTTTGTTTTAAGGTCCTTGGCCCTGTCGAGCGCAAGTCTAGAACCTATTTTGTGGGATGGTGGGTGGGAGAGTGGAAGGCGTGGCGTAGCTTCACAACCAACCAAAGTATCCTTACGCGCCAACAATAACAGATAAATCACGAAAATCGTAGATGCCGCTAGCTATCAGACAGGTCTCGCGGAAAAATTATATGTTTGGAAATGTAAGTTTTCTCGAGAATGAGTGACATCTTTATGTTAATATTTTCAACACTCCTTCTAAGATAATGTATCGATGTTTATTAATTGTTACATTTTATTATTATTATTATTATTATTCCTATGCAGCCGGCAGTTTTCTATTGAAAATGTCAATTTTATCGATATTTGATCACTTTTAAAATGATAAGGGAGGTGTGTATATAAAAAGTATAACTTAATCAACATGCTTCTATTCTTGAACAAACCTTTCCCGAAAAGAAAATCTCAAAAAAAAAATATAATTTGATAACCGTTTGTTCCCGTGGCTCTGCATTTCCACGCCAAATGAAAAGTGCCAATCACCTTAAGGAAAAGTTTCATAAAATAGAATTTAATGTAATTTGTGTTGTTTTATTCATAAGCTCGTTTAATAAAATTGAGTGAGTATTTTCAAAGTTCCACTAACTGTGAGTGCACACCATTTTTTAAAAAACTTTTCTTTGTCGGCACCAAGGCGAGGGAAGAGAACGCGAGATGATGTCCGTATTTTTTTTTACAGTTTTTATAGCAAAACAAAAAGTCCGGGACGAAATAAATACAAATTTTCTTCAGTAGATACGGTTAGTTTAATTGACTACACATACGGATGCCAACAATTTTTGTTATCATTTGAACAGAACATTTCTCTTTAAATTAAAAAGTTTCTGTTCAAATGCCATTATACTCATGACAGATATACAATCACCGTTGCGATTACTGTAAATAAGAAATTAAAATAAATGTATCTACTTAAGCAATATTTTATTTATTTAAGCAAAAAAAAAAAAAAAGTTGCTATAACAACGGAAGGAAAAACTCGTGTTTCCTTTCATCTCACTTTAACTTATCCCGAACGGAAGATTTAGGCAGCTTTCACACCGGATGGTGCATGAAACAGGCAACATTTTTTACTGAAACATACAGCATGAGGCATGCAACACGAACTTTCAGATAGAATGGCACATGGCACAGGGAGAATTCAGTCGTAATGGAGTCTCGTCTGACGAAGAGGATCTGCTGCTACTGGCATTTATCAGAAGACGAAAGAAGAGATTACGTTTTTGGGTTCACCCAGTTATACAAAATTTATCAACTCTTGGTGCTTATAATATTTTATCTTCTGAATTAGCACAAAACGGGGTTATACAATCATTTATTAATTGCGCAATGGCGCTAGGACTATAAAAATACGTGTTTTGGAATAACCCTTACGTGTATGAACATACATTTCCGGATATATTTCAACGATACTTACGAAAGCAATTCTAAGAGTGTTGGTCATCCTGCAGTTTGTAATGAATGGCAAGAAAGATCCCTACAGATGACCGGCTCAACAACTAAACGCTTGCTGCACGTGAAACATGGAACAATGAACCAGTCTACTCAAATCACGTTGTTCCACGTGAAACATGGAACAATGGACCAGTCTAATCAAATCACGTTGTTCCACGTGGAACATGGAACAATGGACCAGTCTAATCAAATCGCGTTGTTCCACGTGGAACATGGAACAATGGACCAGTCTACTCAAATCACGTTGTTTCACGTGGAACATGGAACAGTCTACTCAAATCACGTTGTTTCACGTGGAACATGGAACAGTCTACTCAAATCACGTTGTTCCACGTGGAACATGCTGCACACAGCACTGTGTCATGCTACACCCGATCTGAAAGGAATTACTTGTTAACAAGTATTCAATCACCGATGGTGCATGTTTCATCAGGTGTGAAAGAGACCAGTGTGAAAGTTCGTCCTATTAATTACCGCCCGAGTAGTTCTTAAGAGTGGCCATCTTAGTTTCATTACAGTGAGATTTTATCTATGGAATTAAGTACTTTTTTTGGTCGTTCGTGTCTTACAACCCGTTATGGTTATACGCATGTGTTAAAAACGCTAATGTGGTAGGGGATGAGAAAGGTAGAATTTTTAGGGGAAAAGTACCAGCATTATCCTGTCGGTAGACTGGGAAATTATTTAGGAAAAACCACCCACAATACACCCAGCCGGAATTGGAACCACGATCCTCTTTCCCCTTATCTCTCCCCCGACCCCGGTTTGTTAAACTAAAAGAGCTTGAAAGTTAGATCACGCGCCCACCAGCGTGGGGAGTGTAACGTGATAGGTCCTTGTGTAAGGGTAGATGCACGAGTGTCTTTAGGGAGATATGTGCTCCCCTTCTCCAACACTCGAAATGGGACACTCCTAAGATGCGTTTAGACTTTGCCTCCTTTCATGCAACATTATATGCACAGAGGCATGCCTCTTTCGGTGCGTCTTGCCTTATACAACCCGACCTGTTTACACTTTTGCATCTCTTTCCGTGCGTTAGAGATTTCGTTGCGGGAAGTACTTGCATCAGGAGTCGCTGCAGCTATCATCATTTTACGACGTCAAAAGAAACGAAAGCGTCTTGAGTTCTGGATGAGTCGGTTTCTAGAATCACGTTCATCAAGTGCAGGGATACTATCAGAAGTGCGCGAATTAGATATAGGTCGATTGTTTAAGAACTTCAGACCAATGCCCCCAAGTGATAGCACCGTTAAAGAAAAAAAAGTGGTTTATTTGAAAATCCGCGTTTGGAGCAATCCATATAATATACTATGATTAAGGTAACTTTTTTAAAATGGCTTATACAATTGATTATGTTCTATTATCTATGTTATTAATTTTGTACCAAAAGAATTGGTTTATTAATTTGAAATGAAAATGGGTTAGTTATTCTGTTCCACCCCAATAATTAAGAGCTAGTGACGCCTGCGGCTTGAAGGATGAGTGTGCACTGTACAGTGACTCATTGGGGCAACTTGGTTGCTCACCGTGGACTGCCCTATTACTGGTTTAGCGCTGCTCTGTGACGGGCTGAGGGGCTAGAGGGGGTGTCCTGTCACGGTTATGTTTAGTTATCGCAGTCATTTCCCTACACGGAACACAGCTAGGCCCACCTCAGAATTTCATGAAGTACTGAAAATAGAAATGAAATAATTGTTCAATACAAATATTACGTTTTTAAAACTATTATTATTAACATCTTAATTAAATGGGTAAAGATGAAGATAGTTTAGAGAAAGTGCACCCGCACCTGAGTGTGAATGGGATGTGAATACCACAGTGATAAAATCGCTTTTGAAAAACCACCTTATTACACCTTGACCGGGATTAAAATATCGCTCTACCTCATAGTTACAGCAACTGTAGTATATTGCGAGACTGGCGTCTAAATACTAATAACTCTAAGACAAGACTGTAGAGGAAGTGTACCCGTATTTACTTGGAAGGAGAGTGGAAATTCATTAAAGAAAAACCACCCTCAATACAGTCAAATAAAATTCAAACTCCGATCTCCCCGTCATCGGCAATAAAAAAAGATATTCATAAACTACTAGAGTAAAACCCTTTCCATATAGTAGAAAATGGGATATTTACATACATATATAGAGACAAACAAATATTTATTAAAGTCTGAACATTTACAATTTAACTACAAGGATCGGTGGAATGGTGTTAGGGAGGAAGTGAGGAGCAAAAAGCATTACAAATAATTATATTATTATTATTATTATTATTAGCACCGCGTCTTACTACCCGCTCGGGTTGTACGCACTTACGCTAATGTGTAATGGTAGGGTGATTGTGAGATGAAATGTAGGACCTACAGTTTAACGTGGAATCCGAACCACGGTGGAGGCCTGGCATTCCTCACATTCACAAGTTGTGATTAATACACATCTTGTCAGAGGTTACAAATAATTATAAAATAATGACAATTTGAAATTTGAAAATTGGCTCCTAAAAATAGGGGGCTAAGAATTTCACAAACTATTAAAATAAACATCTTTTAGAAGAAAATTAAAACTGAACAGATAATGATTTAGGGACCAATCTTTCTCTTTAACGGCCTATTATTTTATTTATTTATGCTCGTTGTTAAATTGTGAATTGATATATTTTTGTTTACATATCATTTTTGTTTACATATCTTATGATCGCTCTTAGCCAAATATTAAGGTATTTTTTAATATAATACTGCTATTTAATCTGCGTTAGAATCCGCGTAGTGGGTAGGCTGGGGAGCATAGTTACCACATAGCGGGACCTTGTGCCATTACTATACAAGCATACTCATTGACTGTAATAAATCTGGCAACGTGAATCGATTGCTATTACATCTACCCTTCACGGATTGGTCGAGCATGTGACGAATCTCCACTCCCCACTTCGGCTGTGCTGACCTCAATCTTAAAGTAGTTTAAAACGCAGTATAATTGCGTTTGTTTATGCACTCTATTAATGGGCTGATGTCTCTTTTCAAAGATTGCTTTTTAAATGTAATGGTTGTTAGATTTGGGATTATCATGGCTATCTTGATAATTATACCCGAATTATTTGAGCACTTTTAAACATCCCAGCAATTTAAAATTTGGCAATTGATTTTAAAAGAATGTTCTCTAGAAAAGTTATAAAAAAACAAAATATAATATGACAGTAATATGTAACTTTAATTTGTTTTAACTCTCTAAAACCAATTATTTATTCTGTCACTTTTTTTTTATCAGTACCAACAGGCAATAGTTCAAATATTGTTTATGAAAAAGTTTTAACTTAATCTTCAAATGAAATTTATGTTTTTAAAACATGTTTCGATCATATTTCTATTTTGACATTGTTTTAGGTCATTTGACTTTAAGCGTTCTGTAACACAATTTAAACCAATAAAGAATTAATTTTTAAACCTAAATTAGGAGCTGGCTACTTTCCCTGTGATTAATGGTATAAACTAATAAAAGAATGTAGCTACTTCGTAGAAGAACAGGTATAACAGCTAGTTTATCATAAAATTGACTAGTGTTAGGTCATGTAATGATGTTTAGAACTGAAAATTTGACTTTGAGAGATAAATTTTATGGATGAATACAATGTTATTGGGTGGAATAAAGGACGGGAGATAAGAAATATGTTCGAATCAGCGTGGCTTAATTTTTCAGTTAGTTTTTTATACCTTGCTCAGGTCTACTATAAGTTAACTGTCTCAAATTCATAAATATTCCCGTATCTTTAAAAAAAATTTAATGTAATTTTCCCGATTTTTTTTTTCAGGCACGAAAAATATGTGTTTTCCAGGTGGTTGGCAACCCTGAACACTATACACAACAAATAGAATCAGAGATAACTAGGACAATACAAGCAATTCGCTGTGTCTGGGGAAAAAAAGTGGGAAAACAGGGAATTTCACAAAATAACTTAAAACCTACTAGAATATTACTAGTGAATTTGGGACCTGAAACTTTCAAGTTTTAAATATTAGGTCCTTGAATAAAAGAAAAAAGCGAACTGACTAAATAAACACGCTGATTCAAATTACGTCTCATAACACAGATTTTATACTTTTTAATGTTGAAAAATAATAGTAAATATACATATATATAACTTCCGATACTGAGAAGTATTAAATCTGGGTCTCTCTTTTAGTGTCATTAAAGCTTTCCTATGAAATAACGTAATTTACTCTTGATGTGAAAAGCTACACAGTTAAGTACATTTTGGAGGGAAGTGTTAGTCTAAATGTCTCCATGGCGTTTTTTTTAACATCGTGTCTTACTACCTGTTCGGTTTATACGCTTTTGATCTAATCACACTAATAGTTTTAGGGATTAGGAAGGCTATATTTATATGAAGTGTACCCTCATATGCTTAGATGGAAAGTGGAACGCCATTTTGTAAAACTATCCTTAGTACACCCGACTGATATTCGAACCTTGATCTCCCCGTCATCGGCAATCCATTTTATTGCGAGAGTAGCGCGCTAAGACCACGCGGCCACCGAAACGGACCTTTACTTGTTTTTGCATGGGGAGAGGAGAGAAGGGCGTACTTTATATAAAAAGAAGAAGAAAAAGCGTTACGTGGTTCATGGACTACCTCTAATAGCGGTTGTAACCCGCTCGGTGGCCGAATAGCCTAGCCCTAAGGCATGGCCGTCTTTCGTTACAGGCCAGGGTGTTAAAATGTGGCAGCTCCGCTTGAAGTGACGTCATGAGGCTAGTGTTCTGTTGGTTCTTACAGAGAATTGTGTGAATATTTACAGTTTCCTTCATTTAAAAACTGAATCACTTTGAGCGCTACTGACAATTTAGTCTAAACATGCTTTTACGTATATCATTAAACAAAAATAATATATCGGTTGCAAAATACAACAAATCATGTAAATAATATTTTTAAAATAAATTTGCTGGTTAAGGATTATGAACCGTTCATAAACATGATTAGAATAATATTATGAAAATTATAAAAGGGCACTGGCTTCGAAGCCAAGATAGGGCTTTCATTGTTGTAATAATCCAAAGGTCACGGGCACGGGTTCTCTTCCCATTTCCGTGTGTAGCTCTTTATCATATATTATGTAATTGCTTTGAACACTTACCAGCCTTGGGATATATAATTTTGAAGCATTACTTTTGTAAAGTAACTTTTCTGGACAAGAATCTTCACTTTAAGTTAAAGTTTACCTTTAATATACTTGATGTAGTTGATAAGAAGTATACTTCCAAGTGATGACGAAACCAAAGAAAATAATTCACAGAAACAGCTTTTGGTAATTTATCTAAATCTGGATTCTTACAAATGTATTTCTAGGCCAAAAACTGGAAAAATTTTTTTTAGCATTGCGTTTCACTACCAACTCGGATTATACGTTTATTTATTGATTACGCTGATGGTTTTAGGGATTAGGAAGATTATATCTATAGAAAGTGTACCCGCATTTGCGTGGAGGGAGAGTGGAAAACAATGTTTAAAAACCGCCCTCAATACACTCGACTGAGATTTGAACCTCGATTTCTCCATCATTGGAAGTCTAGTCTACTGTGAGAGTAGCTAGCGTCTTAGACCATGCGGCCGCCGTATCATGCCCATCTGCGTTCTAAAAGAACAGACAATTTGTAGGAAGCATAACCACAAATATACAAAACCGAGGATTCTGGATTCATGTCCGCTGTTAGTTGAGTATCACTAATCGCGCCCACAAAATTATCATCCGTTTTATGTTTTGCTCCATTACCTAAAACATAATACATTGGAAACGTGAACCACACAAAATCTCAAATCAAGTAAATTACACGAGAAACAAACGTTAAAACAAGCTGAACTAAAGTGGCTGTGTTGTTTACGGCCTCATCGCAGTGTTGCCAAACTTCAGTATTCCGGCCGTGCCTGCTGCTTTCGCAATAGATTAGATTGTCGATGATTGGGAGATTGGGGTTCGAATCCCGGTCAGGTGTACTGAGAGTTTTTTATACTAAATGGTTTTTTAACTTACAGTCCACGGAAATGCGGGTATACTTTCTTTAAAATTAAACTTTCTTTATCCGTAACACCCGCCTCGGTGGCGTAGTTGGCTAACGCGCTTGTCGTGTTGAGCTCAACTGCTGAGGACGGGGAGATCGAGGTTCGAGTCTCGGTCGGGTGAACTGGGAGTGATTTTTCCTAAAGGGTTTTCCACTCTCCCTCCACGCAAATGCGGGTTGACTTCCTCTAATTTAACCTTCCCAATTCCTAACCCATTAGCGTAATTGGTACTAAAAGCGTATAACCCGAACGGGTAGTAAGACGCGGTGCTAAATATTATATTATTTATCCGTAACACAGCTTAATGGGTACATAATATATGCGTATAACGAGCCTACAAAAAACCATTGTGTTAAACGTAATCATTAAACAAAAATATAACTTTTCACACAGACATGTAAATAAAACTTTCTTTCAATAACATGCACCTGGGATTGAACCTGTAGTTGACTCCTCTAACCACTCTACCATGATGACGCGTCATATAAAGGCGTGGTCTACATGTACACAAGTTAGCAGTTGTGGAGTCAACGACATTACACGCTTTGGGCTGATGGTGAATTCGGAATCATCGCACTTTGCTGATACCAGAATAGCGGCAGGCTCGTTTATCTGCGCATAACAATCTTGGCGCTTGGACTCGCATTGTAATACACTTATGTTCAACTCATGCGTAGGCATTTTTTCAACTATTAAAACCTTACAACATAAAACATTTTTAAAATTTTGTCATCAATTTGACACGTTTGGGATTAAGTGGTTTTTTTAAATTAAGGCTATTTAAGTCCGACATTTTATCTTAGCCGTAAGTGCGTTTGTCTTCCAAACTAAGCTTACCGGGATCGATTCCAAATGGCTGAAAATTTGCCATTTGAGGAATTGGTGTTTCCCTTTTCACAGTGAAAAATTAACAGCCTATAACAGCCTATAGAGATCTGTGTGCTGTAACTGTTCTAGAGTTAAGTTAGTTTGTAAGTCATGTACTGATACATACAGTTGGTTTAAAAAGTCTAAGTTAAATACCCAAAATGTATTATTTTTAAAGGCAGCTAGCTTTTTCTGACCCAATTAATTATATCAGACCCGCATCGTTCGGCACGTGATCTAAATATCAACGTAGCGAATTAAAGTAGTATATAATTATTAATGATTAGGCCCACATATCTATAAAGAGGAAGGTGTCGATTTTATTCTGGAACAGAGCTTACTTGCTAAATTGACTATACGGCATTCACGATAGCTCTTTACCTGGATGACAGTTCGAGAATCATATGTTTAGGTTTTGGGTTGCCAACACTTGTAAAAGATCACAGTTTTGTTATAAATGTAAAGATCTTTAATTACCTGTTATATATTACGTTTAAAATAATGTAAACTTAAGTTTTCTCATACTATTTCATTTTTTTAAATAATTTCTTTTTATACAACTCGAAACAATAGTTTAAACATTATTATTATTATTATTATTATTATTATTATTATTATTATTATTATTATTATTATTAGCACCGCGTCTTACTACCCGTTCGGGTTATACGCACTTACGCTAATGTGTAATGGTAGGGTGATTGTGAGATGAAATGAAGGACCTACAGTTTAACGTGGAATCCGAACCACGGTGGTGGCCTGGCATTCCCCACATTCACAAGAGGTATTGTCAGAGGTGAAGGAAGGGTTTGGAAATCAGATAAATTAAACATAATTAAACGTACTTATTTTTCGTTTTGGAACATTACTGATATAGTGCACACACATCAATATATTTTAATACAGGTATCGTATTTACTTGGAAAAGAGAAAATTGTTGTCATTTTTTTACATACAATAAATGATATGATTATTTTATCGTATTTTGAAATATTTAACTGAATAAAATATTTTCATCAACTGCGTGTCTGCATCATTGTAAAAAAACTTGTTTTCCGTTATGTTCAATCATATGGTTTAGATTCGTCAGTGGCCATTTTGAAGCTATGTTCGTTAGAAGTTTGTGTGAAAGTGGTGTTAATATTTTTTAAGGGGAAAAAACTATAAATAAACTTTGTGTCCGACCTCAAATAAATATATAAATAATATTGACCTAAATTACTGTGGTTAACTATCAAATTAATATATTACCATCTGTTTTCATTACGGTCATCCAAAGTGATAGATGTCAGCTGTTGGCGTAGTGATATATTAGGGACTACTTCTAGTAACATTTAGAGCTGTCATCCAGGTAAACTTAGCTTGTGAATGACTTATACGTGCTTTACGGCAGTGGTTCTTAACCTTTTACAACTCGCGGCCCCCTAAATATCCTAAAATATTTTCACGGCCCACTAGTTGTTACCAACATATAAATTATTAAGATTTATTCAAAAATTTTAGCTATAATTATAATAACAAACAAATAAAAAAACAAATCAACCCACCTAAATGTATTTAATGGGACCTCTCTGCTGTTGAACACTTTTTACTAATGCCTATTCTTGTTTCGATTATATTACCTCATGCTTTTCGCTTGCAGGAGTCGATTTGGGGTCGATTTCGCTGCTTCGTTCTAATATTTATCACTGTGGGAAATCCCTTTTCACATAAATAAGTGGAAGCTTAGGGCAGCAAATTTTTAATGGCGATGGTAAACAGATGAGGATTATTTGTACCATCCGTGATTTCTATTATCCGTGCTCCCCCTCCTCACCATTACCCCGTAAAATCGAGTCTACTGTACTTACATACTTACGATCATCGAATTATTTCTTCCAAAACGTAAAATTTAAGTTAATGGACTTCAGCAATAAGCAAATAACATTTTAAATGATTTTTCCGAGGCCCCTCAAAAACGTTTCGCTGCCCCTGTTGAGTATCGCTGCTCTACGGGATCTTCACTCTGAAGTCTGAACATTATGGTGGGAGTGTAGGAAACGTGAGCTTAAGGCGGCAGCCTAGGTCACCGAGCTGCCTGCCACATGGCTTAAAATATGGTCCGTTTCACTTTTTGAAACTACTTCTCTCCTGTCTAAGCGTATACTCCCTTTCGCCCTTCACCTATAACCACCCTATGTCATACAAATAAGAGGGGAAAGAAAACTACAAAACTTCATTTCTCAAGGTAAAGATGAAAGATCACTGCTAGTTCTCAAATATCTTAAAATTTTCTGCTGTCAATCTATAAAAATATAGGATAATTGGTACGACAGAATCGCACAAACTTTCTCTTATTGTGTACTAGCTCTAGTGCCCATTGGCGTGTCGTGGAATGTTTCCAGGTTATGCAGAGTTAGTTTAAACTGTACCTGTGAATTGCTCTCATAACCCAGTAAGACACTCATTGGTCGGGTATCGACGAACATAGTGTTCCCATGTTAGATTGGTCGAAATGGGATTGAGTGGATGAGCACATATCACATTCTACATTTTTAACAAGCTCTGCATACCCTGTCATTCCACGACACGCCACTAATAATGCTATAAGGCATAGAGTAGTAAGTAAGAAACAATGCAACTAAAAATAATAATAATAATATATATATTGCATAAGCCCGTAAGCGAGCTATACCGCCCAAACGGCCGCCACCGTAAGAGATAATAGTGCCAACATTTGCGGGAAGTGCGTGTCATGTGGTCAGTACAACGAAGCCATTAATCTCAGTTTTCTAAACCGGACTTGATTCTTAATTATCCAATCAGCTCCTCTGTTCTCGAGAGGCTGAGTTTGACCCCAGAAATGAATTCTCCCCTCTTTAATTTTCCAAATTATATGTTACCCCCACGAAAACCCACAAAATTTAAAAAATAATTACTGGATAGAAGAGAAGCCAGAACCTCCATGGCACAAAATAATCTATATTCGTTTCGTCACGTGGTTCATTCAGTTTTTAGATTCATAAATTTCTTAGTAAATTATAATTTTGGCATAGGGTTTAAATCAAATTTGGAATCCTGTAATCTGGCCAGAGTGTACCACTTCTTTTTTAATTTTTCGGCTGGTGAACTTTCCAGCCTTGCTCCGCTACTTCTGCTTACGGAGGAGCTCTTTTGTTGGAAAGTGGAACGGTACTGTGTCAGGTTTGATAACGTTTCCATGTCGAGGAGGAGGAGAAGGTTGTGAGGTTGTGTGTGGTGTCGAGGACAGCTTCAATCTGTCAGCTATGCCAAGTGATTCACTGAGAATCAGCGAGGTCAAAATAGTCGAGAAAATCACTTTGTATTATGGGTATTATTCTACGCTCATTTTAATTCTTGATATATATATTATTCTACACTAATTTTAATTCTTGATATTATATATATAATATATATATATATATATATATATATATATATATATATAATATAATAAAATATTATATTATTAGTTTAATATCTGATTTTGTTGAGCGAGAGTTTAAAATGATTGTAGTATGATAAATTTTGGACCTCCTGTTGTAATTGTAGGCCCTGTACTAAGTATAATATTATAATATTTAGCACCGCGTCTTACTACCCGTTCGGGTTATACGCTTTAAGTACTAATTACGCTAATGGATTAGGAATTGGGAAGGTTTAATTAGAGTAAGTGAACCCGCATTTGCGTGGAGGTAGAGTGGAAAACCATTTATGAAAAACCACCCCCAGTTCACCCGACCGAGATTCGAACCTTGATCTCCCCGTCCTCAGCAGTCGAGCTAAACACGACAAGCGCGTTAGCCAACTACGCCACCGAGGTGGGTTGTACTAAGTACATAAGAAAAAAGTTGCCATCATTATTTTCAATCCTTCCCGTGTGTCTGTTGTGGGGGGATCATAAACAGATTGCTGTAACATCTTACTTATTTCTTTAGTGTTATTTTAAAAGTATTGGTAATAGCTATCAAAAGTGAAAGTTGCAGATAGCATTCCTGGACATATACGTATATGAAATTAGATCTAGTAACTTTTATGGCTGTCATATAAGGCCCTTCCCATGATAATTAAACTGTAACTATACTGAAAGCAGATTGGGGAGGACAAACACCTCTTCTGGAGAGAGAATGAGAAACCAGATACAAGGGAAACCTTCTTGTGTGTTCTTCTGGAGGCCTGATCGTTCGTCTAGTAAGACTACCCGTTCGGGTTATACACTTATGTACTAATTATGCTAATGGTTTTAAGGATTAAAAAGTTTATGTTTAAAGGAAGTGTAGCCGCGTTTGCTTGGAGGAAGAGTGGAAAACCATTTTCGATAAAGAAAAAAAACCTCAATACACCCGACTGAGATTCGAATCTCGATCTCCCCGTCATCTGCAGTCTAGCCTACTGAGAGAGTAGCGCGTTAGACCTTGCAGCCACTGAAGCGGGTTTATATATATATATATATTACACTCGTATATACTAATTAATTAATTGAGACCCGCGTTGGTGCGCACGCAGACAAACGTCTAGCTCGTCTAAGTTGGTTTTCCTGTGACAAGGAGGCCGGAGTTTAAATCCCTGCTGGTTGAACTGAGGGTGTCTTTTCCCAAGCATTTTTTACCTCCCTCCATGAAAATGCGACTACATTTCCTTTTAATTATACATTCCTCGTCTTTACCAATGCTCTTGATAGATAAATAATATTAATTACTTGAGACCCGCTTCGGTGGCTGTATGGTCTAAGGTGTAACTCTTGAAGTAGATAGGCCTGCCGATTACAAGGAGGCTGGGGATCGAATCCCTGTCCAATGTAGTATGGGTGGTTTTTTCTAAAATAGTTTTCATTCACCCACCATGCAAATTCGTGTATACTTCCTCCAAATTCAATTTTATTCATCCCTAACCATTGGTGTAATCCGTACATATTATTGTAAAACCCGAACGGGTGGTAAGACGTGGTGCTAAAATATCTTATGGATTTTATTAGAAATTATTTGAAAGTTTGGGTTCTATTGTCAGTGTTGCCAAGTCTATAGTCTCTGGCATTATATTGATAAGCCCTGCGATTTTAATAAAAAAATAATAATTGATGTAAAATTTGTTACCAGATAGCAGATCCACAGGATATTACTTTTAGAAACTATCCTAAAATTGCATTGTACACGTGATGAAATTATATCAAAAGTAGTATCCAGATCGTACAGTTGGCAACACTGGCCGGTGTACAAGGTGGAATAAGTCAAAGAAGCCGCACTTGTCCTCGAGAAACGTGTTCTCTCTATCTTATACTAACTGTGCACTAAACGGTCTGGGCAGCTCTCCGTCACATCGCAATATGTGGAAAACTTGTATGTATGACTGACTAGCCCTTTGTCAGGTAGCCGGGATTCTATTTGAGACCGTCTTGCCACGTGATTCTCACTCAACTCTTGGTTCAGCTGTACAGCATAGCAGGCCCGTGAAAGGCAACCGGCCAAGGTTTCGTCTCGGCTCTTTTCATGAATGTCTCCGTCATCCTAAATACGACGTTTCAACTAGACTAGCTGGATGATGTTCGTGACTACGCCGACAAAAGCGCTTCACAACACTTAACTACTTACGTCCCTGTTTAACAACACTGTAGTACAATTATTCTTTTTCGTGCATGGCGTCTTAATGCAGTCCACTTTTCATAGCGAGGGCCTTTAAAAAAATACATACTTTTTTTTGCTACTGACATTGATCAAATATTGCCAAGGGCGTAGAAAGAATGATTTGTTGGAACCCCCTTAAAGGGGGTCCACATAGAGATATAAAAATTTAAAAGTTTTTTTTTTACTATCACTACAGATGCAATTGTAAATCAACCAAATACTAGTTTCTATTTTAATATTCACCTTCAAGCTTTAGCTTGTAAAACCTGGGTTCGGTTCCCTACAAGGCTGAAAAAGGTATAATTAGTAAAATTTGATTTTATTCCTTTGAAATTGATATAGTATTGACTTGGGGACTGGCCGTGGTGTATATAGAATTAATATAGTTTGTAAGGAAGGTCATGGTGGCGACAGACAGGAAAAAAATTCGGGGAATTTTGAATACTTGACTGATTCTGCACCTGAAACATAACAAAATTGATAGATTTTGTTTCTCTAAGTTAACAAAATGCATTGCCCATACATGTTATTCTAACATAAGAGGCTGTACATGTTTGTCTTATAACATATTTACACAGTGGGGCATAATAAATAAAACATTAAATACAAGAAAAAACAACATGAACTTATAAGAATGTTGATGTTTGGTAGCTAAGGATTTTTCGAAAATATGTTATCAATGTAATAAACGATAAAATTCCAAACCCCCAAGGAAAACTGTAGAAAGGTCAAGCCTGGAATATTTTTAAAAAAGTTTTGTAGCCAGTCGGTTATATTGGTGGGTAAATTAATTGCTTCCAAATATTAACTAATCGTGTTAATTAAACCTATGCACTTTGTAGGACCACATTCATAGGGCTATGTGGAACTTGAGATTGGTGGGATTTCCGGCCGCCAAAAATGGCGTTGCGTGATTTGCGTCCACCGCGTTCAAATTTGTAAAACTAATCACGTTTCAATACGGATTATATTTTGATCGTGGCAATGCACTAACATTAGAAATTCCTCGTTTTGATGCTTTCTTTTCCCCTATCCTAACCTAACTTGGCCTAAACTAATCAACCTAACCTCAACCCTAGAATTTCACATTATAAGAGTTCATGGCGGAAAATCCAAGAGCTTGACCTCGCGCGAGAGTACGAGATCAAGGACATTCAACTAATATTCAAAATGTGTAGTGCCTTGCTTTCACCCAAATATGTTAAAGGTGGTTGGGTGTCCTATCATCATGGTGAATGCTCCATCTTACTCAAAATTGGCCGCTGCTGCAAATCCCACTATAGTATTACGGTCGGACGCAAATCCCACGAACGCATAGCCCACGCAACCATTCATTGAAACCTTTTCATCATCATACTCACGTAGAACTGACTTATTAATAATTAGTTTATAAATATATCCAAAGCCCTGGGGCCGTGTTTAATAGCTTTGTGTATCAGACGCTAACCGACTGATTTGAATTTGCAATAAATCAACGGTGGACAGGGAGCGAAAACATTCAATGTCTGAGTGGTTCTGATTTCACTGAAATAGTGGTTTTCTACCTGTGGTAAAGTTCACATTTAAATTAATAACATCATTGAACTACTGTAGCAAAGATATAGACAATAGATTTGGCACATCCAAAATACAATTTGTTTACGTTACTTAACAACAATTAATATACAATAATTATTTTAACGCTCAAGTTAATCAAGTATTTACAAATTAAATATAATATTAGCATATCAGAGGCGATATTATCCCTAATTTTGGTCAATTTACGTAACCACGTATAAAATACCTCAAAATAAATAAGTTCCAGTTTTAGGGCGTTGTACTAATTATGATTTTGTTTTGATTCTCATTTTCTCGGGCATTCATAAGTAACTAATATAAGTGTGTCCAGCGACCTGGAAAACGGGGGATAGGTTAGGAGATTTGCTTGGTAACTTGGTCAGGGGAAAACTCAGAGAATTTTTTCAATTTTTTTGAATTTTCACAAATTCACTCAAACAAATACGCAACTTTGATGTACATTAGTCAAAATAACATTTTTCTTCCAGTTAATACACATCACAAATCTCTTTTAACACAGCCTAATCTTAATTCTCAAGGTTAGCATGTGATTTACATGTCCTCTTTTCACCCTTCTAACATGACTCAGTAGACAAAGTTGAGTCAGGTTTACCCGCATGCGCGAGAATTTGATTACGCTATAGGCGGAAGTAAATATATAATGTGTCTAAGATCAATTTTGAACTGTGTTCGTATAAGGCGTTCTTTTAATATCTCAATGTAATATCACTGAAATCTAACTAATGTAGATCTTACTACCCAATCGCCCATTGTTTAAGGTTGAAACCTACCCGCCTCGGTGGCGTAGTTGGCTAACGCGCTTGTCGTATTGAGCTCAACTGCTGAGGACGGGGAGATCGAGGTTCGAATCTCGGTCGGGTGAACTGGGAGTGGTTTTTCCTAAATGGTTTTCCACTCTCCCTCCACGCAAATGCGGGTTCACTTCCTCTAATTAAACCTTCCCAATTCCTAATCCATTAGTGTAATTAGTACTTAAAGCGTATAACCCGAACGGGTAGTAAGACGCGGTGCTAAATATATTATTATTATTACTATTAAGGTTGAAGGTGACCTGGCGGTCTAGGGGTAAGTTGTCAGACTTTTGTGCTGGCGGCCGGGGTTCAATCCTCGGTCCCGGCACAGATTTATCTGATTTCCAAACCCTTCCTTCACCTCTGACAAGACATCTTGTGAATGTGGGGAATGCCAGGCCTCCACCGTGGTTCGGATTCCACGTTAAACTGTAGGTCCTCCATTTCATCTCACAATCACCCTACCATTACACACTAGCGTAAGTGCGTATAACCCGAACGGGTAGTAAGACGCGGTGCTAATAATAATATTAAGGTTGAAACCTCTTTACTCCTTAATACACCATTTCAGAATGTGTGTATGTGTTTAAAATCATTATGTCATCAAGTTGTGATATTAATAAAATGCCATTAGCCTAATTAGTACCTTTTAACGAGTTTTAACTTAACTCCGTGTACCTCGAATTCCTACTTGTTCTGACTATCCACATATTTAAACTAGTTCCAAATGGACAAGAAGTAAATAAATAGAGGAAGTGTGCCCATACTTTTAGTTAACTCTTTTAAGAATCCAACAATTTCCTGACTTCTTATTTTGCTCGACGTTTAGTTTCAATCTTCACGGAAACCGGTTTTACGATTGTGGGATGCTCTTCAAGATGACTTGAGAATAATTATATGCACCTACCTGTCATGTCCGAAACTGGTAATGTTTATGTTTACGTAATAACTTGATTTGCGTTCAAAATTCAATCAGGCACGTATCCAGGATTTTATTTCGAAGGGGTGGGTGGGAGGATAAGGGGGGTCTCATTCTTTAAATATTGCTTGACGATGGGCGATGACGGTCATCTCAAGACTAAATGGAAAGGAGGGGGACAAATCTTGACCTACACGAAGAGAAAAATATATCAAAATTTCGTACAAAAATATATTGTAAAATGGACCCATTATTGCATTCACTAATGATTGATATAATTTTGTATGACTTTTAATAAAAAATAGACTAGTTTTACTTGCATTTGTATAAAAACTAATAAATGTTCTATTCAAAGTCATAAAAAGTATATTAATTATAAATTAATGCAAGCATGGGTCAACTTTAATTTTTTTTTAATATGAAATTTTGACATATTTTTATCTCCGCGTGTGAAGGATTTCATGGGTATATTAAATTTCATTATTCACAATGTTTAGTCCGGTTAGGAAATTAATATTATTATTATTATTATTACTATTATTATTATTAGCACCGCATCTTACTACCTGTTCGGGTTATACGCACTTACGCTAATGTGTGATGGTAGGGTAATTGTGATATGAAATGGAGGACCTCTTGTCAGAGGTGAAGGAAGGGTTTGGCGATCAGATAAATCTGTGCCAGGACGAGGATTGAACCCCGGACGCCCAGCACATAAGTCCGACACCTTACCCCTAGACCGCCAGGTCACCCGGCTAGGAAATTGAAACTGAAATTAATTACTACTGTATTTTACAATTAGGAATTTATTACTACAAGAGAAGATAATTTTATAATGGTTCATTTTTTTATAATCATTTTTAATTTTCATCTGGATTTTGGGGGAAGGTGTTCCTTCAGCCCCACGAGTCCCCCTACTCCCCTCTGAATACGTGCCAGACTGTTAAATACTGCTATGAAAATTTAAAAATGTGTCGTCGCACCACCCGTTCGGATATTTGCATCCACATTAACTATGCGAATGAGGAAGGCAGACTTTAGAGGAAATGTACCCCTATTTGCATGGAAGGGAAATGGGAAGAAAGTTATTATTTAGCACCTCGTCTTACTACCCGTTCGGGTTATACGCTTGGGAAGAAAGTTAGGAAACAAACACCTTAATTACACCCAATCATGATTTGAACCCCGTTCCCTAGAACTTGCAAACCAGACTCAATGGGCTTGGCAATTAAACCGCGCGCCCACCAGTTCGTAAAGTACATATTCAGCGAAAGGAATATTTAATCAAAACTGTAGACCTACTTATAAATGGAGGGAATGTTCTATAGTTTATACCCGCTAAGTATTTGTTTTGTTTTAAGTACCAACAATATTTCACTTATTAGGTGGTTTTATCCTTTACTGATTGTATATCCTGGAACCGATATATCGGTCATTAGTAAGGTAGAATGTGGGTGAGTGGTAGGTGTATTCCATCTAATGTCCTTCATTTTATTTATACAAGGGCTGGAACATTTAAGCACCGATAGATAAATAAATAAAACTGTCCACACGAATTGTGGAACAACTCATCCGAGCTCGGTAATATCCTTACACGAACTGCGGAGTAAAAATTAAATTCAGAATGACTTTGTTCAAACATGGAGGTTAGGTTCGATTAAATTAGGTTAGGTTAGTGGCTAGGAGTTGAATGGGAGTACAGGTGGTTCCGCAATTCGTGTGGACCGACTGACAGTTATACTTTATTCCTCAATTCGAGTGGGCCCTAATAAAATGCCCCATTTAAAATGTACAAAAACTAAATTAAGAATAACCATTCATTATCTTTGTTTTAGCACCGCGTCTTACTACCGGTTCAGGCTGTACGCTTATGTACTAATTATGCGAATTGCTTTAGGGATTAGAAATGGTATATTTAAAGGAAATGTACCCGTATTTGCTTGGAGGCCGTGGAAACCATTTTGGAAAAACCACCCTCAGTACACCCGACCGAGGTTCGGACCTCGATCTTCCCGTCATCGGCAGTCTAGTCTACTAGAGATTAGCGCCCTAGACTACGCGGGCACCGAAGTAGGTGTTTTTATAACAGTGTACATTATTTAATATAATATATTATGCTCTTTGGTGAAATGCAATGTTCTTTTTTTTTCCATTATTATAACAATGTCTTTTATTTCATTTCACATACATTACGAACTATAAGTCATTCACGAGCTAAGTTTACTAAATGTTACTAGAAGTAGTCCCTAATATATCACTACGCCAACAGCTGACATCTATCACTTTGGATGACCGTAATGAAAACAGATGGTAATATATTAATCTGATAGTTAACCACAGTAATTTAGGCCAATATTATTTATATATTTATTTGAGGTCGGACACAAAGTTTATTTATAGTTTTATTCCCCTTAAAAAATATTAACACCACTTTCACACAAACTTCTAACAAACATAGCTTCAAAATGGCGACTTACGAATCTAAACCATATGATCGAACATAACGATAAACAAGTTTTTTTACAATGATATACTATGAGAAAACATAAGTTTACGTTATTTTAAATGTAATATATAACAGGTAGTTAAAGATCTTTACATTAATAACAAAACTGTGATCTTATACAAGTGTTGGCAACCCAAAACCTAAACATATGATTTTCGAACTGTCATCCAGGTAAAGACCTATCGCGAACGGAATATATAATTTGGACCGAGAAGTGAGAAAGTGTATGCGTTGCTTCGTACATTTATTTTGATTACATCTTTTAACACCGTGGTCATAGGATTACTTTACAAGTTAGAGATGAGGAAGGTAGTTTAGAGGAAATGCACCCGCACTGTTGTGCTTATGAGATTTGAAAAACCACAATGATAGCTCACATGTGAAAACCAAATACTACTGAGATTCGAACCTAGACCTCCCCATCTAGTATATTACCGAACTGACACTTAGCCAATGTTAACACCAATGCGGTTTTGTTTTATGCTCCACACATTTTTTAGTGGTTAGCAAAAGTGTTTTTAAATATTTATTCGGACTGTCCCTGTTGCCTATTTTAGTCCAATTTTCATAGTAAGGGCTTTTAGAAAATACAAATATATTTGTTTTCTGTCAACATTGATAATATGTTACTATAGTATGAATGTTATTTGATTAGTATTGATAATATCTATCAAAAAGGGTGCCTGCATATCACATGACTTGACACATGGATATGTGAGAGTAGATCTAGTAGCTTTTCTAGCTCTCGGATTAGGTATTTAATTGAAAATTGAAATTTAGCTAACCTTACAAACTACAGGTCTAAAGGTTACCTGGTGGTCTAGGGGTAAGGTGTCGGACTTCTTTGTTGGGGTCCGAGGTTCAATCCTCGGTCCTGGCATGGATTTATCTAACCTCTGACAAGACTTGTATTAATCACAACTTGTGAATGTGTGGAATGCCAGGCCTCCACCGTGGTTCGGATCACACGTTAAACTGTAGGTCCTCCATTTTATCTCACAATCACCCTACCATTATTACACATCAGCGAAAGTGCATATAGCCCGAACGGGTAGTAAGACGCTGTTCTAATAATAATTATATAATAATAGTTATTATTATTATTAGCACTGCGTCTTACTACCCATTCGGGCTATACGCACTTAAGCTAATGTGTAATGGTAGGGTGATTGTGAGATAAAATGGAGGACCTACAGTTTAACGTGTGATCCGAACCACGGTGGAGGCCTGGCATTCCAGAGATTCACAAGTTGTGATTAATACAAGTCTTGTTAGAGGTGAAGGAAGAGTTTGACAATCAGCACATTTACTAGTGAACATCCTGATATTAATATTATCGGAGTACGACAAACAACTTCTAGACATAAAATTAGGTCAAACTATGTCTCGTTAGGCCTGTATAATAATAATAATAATAATAATAATAATAATAAAACAGGTCTAAAGAGACATAGTTTGACCTAATTTTATGTCTAGAAGTTGTTTGTCTTACTCCGATAATACTAGTATCAGGATGTTCACTAGTAAATGTGTTGTCGTTTGTTATGTTGGTTTGTAAGTCTTGTTAGTTGATAATACATGAACACCCCAAATAAAATATAATGCACATTTACATGTACAGCCATGCTCACAAAATATATCTCTCCGTCTGTAGAGAAGGGGTCCCAGTTCTCCAGTATCGATCGCCAGACTAGTGAGAGACGCGACCTTGTGCCCCTGCCCGCAGCTTGGTAGGGGTCTAGTACAGTCCGTTTGAATCAGCTGCTGGGTACATGTTGACACACTAGTACAGTCTGCTTGTATCAGCTGCTGACTATATGTTGACATAATAGTACACTCTGCTTACATCAGCTGCTGGCCACATGTTGACACACTAGTACAATCTGCTTGTATCAGCTGCTGACTACATGTTGACATAATAGTACAGTCTGCTTGTATCAGCTACTGGCTACATGTTGACACACTAGTACAGTCTGCTTGTATCAGCTGCTGCTACATGTTGACATAATAGTACAATCTGCTTGTATCAGCTGACTGGCTACATGTTGACACACAGTACATCTGCTTGTATCAGCTGCTGGCTACTATGTTGACTAATAGTACAGTCTGCTTTACATCAGCTGCTGGCTACATGTTGACACATAGTACACTTGCTTGTATCAGCTCTGGCTACATGTTGACACACTAGTACAATCTGCTTGTATCAGCTGCTGACTATATGTTGACATAATAGTACACATCTGCTGTACATCAGCTGCTGGCTACATGTTGACACACTAGTACATCTGCTTGATCAGCTGCTGGCTACATGTTGACACACTAGTACATCTGCTTGTATCAGCTGCTGCTACATGTTGACAATAGTACATCTGCTTATCAGCTGCTGGCACATTGACAATAGTACACTGCTTATCAGCTGCTGACTAATGTTGACATAATAATACATCTGCTTACATCAGCTGCTGGCTACATGTTGACACACTAGTACAATCTGCTTGTATCAGCTATGGCTATGTTGACACACTAGTACAGTCTGCTTGTATCACTGCTGGCTACATGTTGACACACTAGTACAGTCGTTATCACGCGCTAATGTTGACAACTAGTACACTCTCTATCAGCTGCTGGCTACATGTTGACACACTAGTACAATCTGCTTTATCACTCTGGCTATGTTGACACACTAGTACAGTCTGCTGTATCAGCTCTGCTAATGTTGACAAATAGTACACTCTGCTTAATCAGCTGCTGGCTACATGTTGACAATAGTACAATGCTTGTATCAGCTACTGGCTACATTTGACACACTAGTACAGTCTGCTTGTATCAGCTCTATATGTTGACATAATAGTACACTCTGCTTACATCAGCTGCTGGCTACATGTTGACACACTAGTACAATCTGCTTGTATCAGCTCTGGCTATGTTGACACACTAGTACAGTCTGCTTGTATCAGCTGCTGCTACATGTTGACATAATAGTAATTAACATCCATGCTTACATCGCTGACATGGCTACATGTTGACACACTAGTACATCTGCTTGTATCAGCTACTGGCTAATGTTGACACACTAGTACAGTCTGCTTGTATCAGCTGCTGACTATATGTTGACATAATAGTACACTCTGCTTACTCGCTCTGGCTACAGTGACACAATACAGCTGCTTGATAGCTGCTGCTACATGTTGACCAGACACATAGAAACAACGTCTTGTTATCAGCTGCTGGCTACATGTTGACATAATAGTACACTCTGCTTACATCAGCTGCTGGCCACATGTTGACACACTAGTACAATCTGCTTGTATCAGCTGCTGACTATATGTTGACATAATAATACACTCTGCTTACATCAGCTGCTGCTACATGTTGACACACTAGTACAATCTGCTTGTATCAGCTACTGGCTGTATGTTGACACACTAGTACAGTCGCTTGTATCAGCTCTGACTATATGTTGACATAATATACACTCTGCTTACATCACTGCGGCCACTGTTACACACTAGCACAATCTGCTTGTATCAGCTGCTGACTATATGTTGACATAATAGTACACTCTGCTTACATCAGCTGCTGGCTACATGTTGACACACTATACAGTCTGCTTGTATCAGCTCTGCTACATGTTGACAAATAGTACATCTGCTTAATCAGCTGCTGCCACATGTTGACAATATACAATCTGCTTAAGCTGCTGACTAATTGACAATAATCACTTGTATCAGCTTGCTACATGTTGACACACTAGACAGTTGCTTGTATCAGCTGCTGGCTATGTTACATAAAACACTCTGCTTACATCAGCTGCTGGCACATGTTACACACAGTACAATTGCTTGTACAGCTCTGTAATGTTGACACAGTACAGTCTGCTTGTATCAGCTACTGCTACATGTTGACACACTATACAGTTGCTTGTATCACTGCTGACTATATGTTGACATAATACAATCGTTTTACATCTGTAATGTTGACCAGACATGCTACACTCTGCTATTTGAATAGTACACTTGCTTCATCAGCTGCTGCTACATGTTGACACACAGTACAATCTGCTTGACAGCTACTGCACTGTTGACACACTATACAATCTGCTGATCACTGGACTATATTTGACATAAAGTACACTTGCTTACATCACTCTGCTACATGTTGACACACTAGTACAATCTGCTTGTATCACTACTGGCTAATGTTGACACACTAGTACAGTTGCTTGTATCAGCTGCTAATGTACATAAAGTACAATCTGCTTTATCAGCTATGGAATGTTGACATAATAGTACACTCTGCTTAATCAGCTGCTGCCATTTGACACACTATACATCTGCTTGTATCAGCTGCTGGCTAATGTGACATAATAGTACACCTGCTTACATCAGCTGCTGGCAATGTTGACACACAGTACATCTGCTTGTATCAGCTGCTGGCTACATGTTGACATAATAGTACACTCTGCTTACATCAGCGTGGCCACATGTTGACACACTAGTACACTGCTTGTATCAGCTGCTGGCTACATGTTGACACACAGTACAATCTGCTTGTATCACTCTGGCTAATGTTGACACATATAAGTCTGCTTATCAGCCTGGCTACAGTTGACATAATAGACAATCTGCTTGTATCAGCTGCTACATGTTGACAAATAGTACATCTGCTTGATCAGCTCTGCTACATGTTGACACACTATACAGTCGCTTGTATCAGCTGCTGCTACATGTTGACAACTAGTACATCGTTAATCACTGCTGGCTACATGTTGACACACTAGTACATCGCTTGTTCAGCTCTGCTAATGTTGACAAATAGTACATCTGCTTGTATCAGCTACTGGCTACATGTTGACACACTAGTACAATCTGTTGTATCAGTGCTGACTAATGTGACATAATAGTACACTCTGCTTACATCAGCTGCTGGCACATGTTGACACACTAGTACAATCTGCTTGTATCAGCTGCTGACTATATGTTGACATAAAGTACACCTGCTTACATCAGCGCTGCTACATGTTGACACACTAGTACAGTCTGCTTGTATCACTGCTGGCTAATGTTGACATAATAGTACACCTGCTTACATCAGCTGTGGCCACATGTTGACACACTAGTACAATCTGCTTGTATCAGCTGCTGCTAAGTTGACACACTATACAATCTGCTTGTATCAGCTACTGGCTACATGTTGACACACTATACAGTCTGCTTGTATCAGCTCTGGCTACATGTTGACACACTAGTACATCGTTGATCAGCTCTGGCTACATGTTGACACACAGTACAGTCATCGTATCAGCTGCGCTAATGTTGACATAATAGTACACTCTGCTTACATCAGCTGCTGCACATGTGACCATAGTACAATCTGCTTGTATCAGCTACTGGCTACATGTTGACACACTAGTACAATTGTTGTATCAGCTGCTGGCTACATGTTGACATAATAGTACACTCTGCTTACATCAGCTGCTGGCCACATGTTGACACACTAGTACAATCTGCTTGTATCAGCTACTGGCTACATGTTGACACACTAGTACAATCTGATTGTATCAGCTGCTGACTATATGTTGACATAATAGTACACTCTGCTTACATCAGCTGCTGGCTACATGTTGACACACTAGTACAATCTGCTTGTATCAGCTGCTGACTATAGGTTGACATAATAGTACACTCTGCTTACATCAGCTGTGGCTACATGTTGACACACTAGTACAATCTGCTTGTATCAGCTACTGGCTGTATGTTGACACACTAGTACAGTCTGCTTGTATCAGCTGCTGACTATATGTTGACATAATAGTACACTCTGCTTACATCAGCTGCTGGCTACATGTTGACACACTAGTACACTCTGCTTATCAGCTGCTGGCTACATGTTGACACACTAGTACAGTCTGCTTGTATCAGCTACTGGCTGTATGTTGACATAATAGTACAGTCTGCTTGTATCAGCTGCTGACTACATATTGACACACAACATTGCTAATGTAAACGTTCCTTTCGTTTAAGTGTTAATGCAAATGTTCGCTCATAATCTTTTTTTATGCAAACTTTATTTTTGAAACATCTCCATACGATTAATTTACAATGTTATTTTGTCTAATGGATTAATTTACAGCGCAAACGTTTTTCCTACACTATTATTCCCGTAAAAATAACTATTTGCAGTCATATCCATGAAAACTGCTATTGTTGTTATTATTATTTCTATTATTATTACTATCATTATCATCATCATCATCATCATCCTATAGCTTGAGTTTCTTAAAGATTTTTTCATACTACAAGACAGATTTTAAAAAAAGAATTCCTTTTAGATTTTATTCATATACAAACGGGCCATATAGCTGTGTTGTTCCTTAAGACACAATCTAACCCTAATTTTTGTCTTGTTTGTGCAGGCGCACATGAAGTTTCCTCCAGACTACCCGTACTCTCCGCCTAGCATACGTTTCCTCACCAAGGTGTGGCATCCCAACGTGTACGAGGTAAGTACTCTACCGTCAATTCCAACCCACATACAGTAGTCACGGCCAAAACTTACACACATCCATTAATTATCTCTTCATAGGCAGGCACTGTGTATGTGATGCGTTTACACACCTATCCATGTAATTTGAAGACGAGTACCGGTCATTAAAAAGAGGAGGAACTGAGCTGGACCTGATGGTTGAATGGATCAAGTCTTTTCTTTGAGACTAATAAAAAAATCATCTGTGTATTCAGTTGAGATTGAGTCCTGACCTCGTAGATCAGAGTCAGGCTCTCTAACCGTGTGACTTACTCGTATCTATGGAGCGATTCTATCTGGATCGTAAGAGGTTCAGATTGGATGGTCTGGCTGGTTCGACACGTTGGAGCAATGAACTTGCCATTGCGCCGGAGTCGAACCTGTGAGGACAGAATCGAGTCGACTCTTACGGCGGGTCCAGATGTGTCAGATCACCGTATCGTACGTATCATGACCGTGTATCGTGATCGGCCAAGTGTGGACAAGGTACCGTATCATATAGTCTTATTGGATCTGCGTAGCAATTAGACAAGGAGATACCATACGATAACGATCCACTTGGAGTCGGTATTTCGCCGATACATCAAAGAAATGATACTCGATATGGATACAGTAAGTGTGGACGCACCTGCTCCGAACTGTCTAACGTTCAGTCGTGTTGTTTGATGCAAGTGCAATGGAGTGGTGGTACCACAAAAAAAAAGTCATAGATTGAAATTTTAAGTCGCGCAATAAACTTGAACCACTGTACACCTCACGATTCGCAAAAAAACTGTTTTCATCCGCCGCTACCACCGTATCCTGCGTTCATGATCCGATACGGTGATCAGAATATATCTGGACCCACCTTAAGAGGATATTAGACCTGTACCGCCATTGCTCCCAAATGTGGCAAAGAAGACCGTGCAGACTCTTAGGGAAATCATGTTTACGAAACAATAAAAAATAGCTATAATATATTGTTTTGCATTTTTGAAGAGCGTAAGAATATGGCGACGTACCTATATTTTACTCTATTTCATTATATGTTTGAAAAGCTCATAAATCCTTAATAGATTCGTTTAAAATAAATCGTGATTCAGAAGTAAATAATAAAAATCTAAAAGCTATATATATACAAAATTATCTAACTAAGACGTTTCCATAAAAAAAAATCCATAGTCACAACAGAAAAAAACGGAATAAATATTATTTTAAAACGATTATTTCTTTAACGGTTGCTCTGTTATCTGGAGGAAAGACTCTGAACTACCCGAACGATTGACGAGGAAATGGTTTTGGGGAGGGTAAGGGGAGGTTGGTTGAAGGAAGTAAACACAAAAGGAATGTGGATAGTGTCCCCTGACCCACGCCTGGTGCTTTGGGCTAAAGGCAGATAAGAGAGTCAGAAATAACTCATTAGCACATTTATGCTACAGTAGTATTGACGTTTGTCTTGAGAAGTCACAATGAATACTTCGGGATTTGACAGAAGAAGAGGTTATATATAAATCACATCTACATTTATGCGCCCCACGTAAGAAAAGACGAGGAATAGAATTAAAATAATATTGGAAACAAAGGTAGTCTACAAATTTATTAATTTAGAACATGTAATTCCAATTTAATTATCTATTTTTCAAGTAAAATATGTAAAGCTGAATTTTATATATTAATCTATAAAATGATAATTTACAGCTAGAGAAAATATCAAATACCTTCCTAATAAACTGAGATTTTTTAAACGATGCCCGATTGAAATATTCCAATAAACTAAATTTAGGATTTGGGATATATTAAAGGTGATATCGAAACAAATATGCCAGCGTTTGCCTGTAGTGTGTATGGGAACACCTCAGTGAAAACAATAAATGTGTTGAAAAACATTCATAAAGAACCATTCTTTGACAGGTTTAAAAACTATTTTTATATCTTGCAACTTTGTTTTTGATAAATCCTATCAATGATAATTTAAAAAAATCCTATATAAATATAGATATAAATACTGTATCTTTCTTTATTTATTCTAAACATATCTTTCTTCCAAGACTACTATAGGCTGTCGTGAATCCTAACTGTATATTACAAACTTGTGAAAAAAAAACTAAACTATAATGACGTACACGCTAAGTTCATTTAACGTGGTTTCCCGTTGACATAGTCATCGGGGTTCAAATCCCGGCCGGGTGTAGCTATGGTATTTTTTAAAATGTTTTCCATACACGTCTTCCTTGAAAATTTGGGTACATTTTAACTACGTTTTACTTTACCCATTCCAACTCTATTTGCTTTATTAAAATGCATGTTTCCCGGATAGGTATTATGACCCCGAGAAAAAATAAGGTAATTTTTATTAATTACAAAATTATTGGACCTTAGGGAATTATATGTAGTGCCTACAAAAATCACTAAGAGACTTTTTTTTTTTATATACACCCACTTTGGTGGCCGCGTGATCTAAAGCTCTACTCTCGCAATAGACTATAGACTGTCGATGACGGGGTTTAAGGTTCGAATCTAGGTCGGGTGTACTGAGGGTGGTTTTCCAAAATGGTTTACTACTCTCTCTCCACGTAAATGAGGGCATACTTAATATTGATATAACCTTCATCATCCCAAAACCCTTAGTTTAATTAGTACATAAGCATAACATCCGAACGGGTACTAAGACGCGGTGTTAAAGAAAATACTTTTTACCGTATTTTTCAATTTTAATTTTTCATACCATTAAAGAGCATTTTGGAGACAATTGCAAACTGATTTTAATTGTAATAGAAAAAAACAAAAGTTGCTGGAGGCAGATACCGGTGATCTGAGTCTCCACAAATCACATCTATTGAGACTGTAGTTGTGAATGATGTTAGGAATGCCGTTCCATCAGTACATTACTTTGATATAGATAATGATAGCGCTTTTACAGAACCACAAAGGTAAGCGGATCCAAAAGACACATTTTAATATAGTCTAGTTAGACTGGTTTTTATGTTTATCAGACTATTCATATTATAGGCCTGCTTATAAACTAACACTGGTAATAAATTAAAATGTTATCAATGTTGACCAACAAAAAATTGGTGTATTTTATATAAAACACTTCTTAACAGAATCTACCATTGAAAATCATAAAACCAAGCTAAGAATGAGCAAGCTTTAAATAAGCTCAATGACTATTTAAAAAAAAACGTTTGTAATCAGATCAATATTTTTACAAAAGGAAAATAAGTTTATTTGTATATTGAATAGATTGCAATAAAACTTGTAATAAAAAAATAAGTCTTTCTTTGCACAAAAGTGATGTACAGTATAGGATCTTTGTTTTAACGACGGGGCTATTATTATTCCGGGGCAAGGTGGCCCACATATTATAAATATATACGTACATAATATGTAGTGCTTAAAAATAGCATAATCACGATCATCAACATATCTTAAACAGTGGTGGATTCCGGAGGGGGCGATAGGGTTGATCTCCCCCCCCCTCCCCCGGAAAGAAAAAATTCGAAAATATTGAAAATAATATCTTACTTTAATTTTGTAAAGAATGACGCTACCATTTCCCTTGCCCAAACTCCTTCATAACCTAACATCAAAATAAGAGTTTGGTAAATATCTTGAATAGGAATTTGTCACAATTTAAATCACAAATCTTCTTTGAAAGTTTCCTGGATTCGGCTGATGTGCCCAGCATACTTCTAGCTGGAATAAATTTTATGTGAGGGAAACATTTCTTTAGAGCGCAGAAATTAGTACATTTTTAACTTCAAATTATAATAATCTTAGTTTTGCCTGGAATACTGATACATTGTTTGCTAAATTTTGTAAAGAATGACGCTACCATTTCCCTTGCCCAAACTCCTTCATAACCTAACATCAAAATAAGAGTTTGGGAAATATCTTGAATATGAATTTGTCACAATTTAAATCACAAATCTTCTCTGAAAGTTTCATGTATTCGGCTGATGTGCCCAGCCAGCATACTTCTAGCTGGAATAAATTTCATGTGAGGGAAACATTTCTTTAGAGCGCAGAAATTAGTACTTTTTAACTTCAAATTATAATAATCTTAGTTTGGCCTGGAATACTGATATATTGTTTGCTAAATCTGAGATGTAATTATTTTTCTCTTGATTTCCTCTGAAAGTTTTCAAAACCTTGCCTCTGCTGCAGTAAACACGGTCACCATATTTGGCCTCGATTTCCATTGAGGAAGCCTTTGAATTGTCGGTGATTGAGTCCTCTGATTTAATGAAGTTCTCTGTTTGCACTAATGTCCGTATCAGATTTCTTTAGCCCAGATATTTTACAACCAAATTTTACTGGTGTAAGCCTATAATGCAGTGATATGCAATAAGTGTGTTGGCGTGGCAAAGTTATCACATATGCTTTTTGAGGAGAGACACTATTCCATTGTTTGCTCCAATCATTGTAGACAAATTTAGACAAATACGTTTTTGATGCCTTGCAGCCTTGATCTGTCCATCCATGGAGTACAGAAAGACGAGTTATTAATAAATGTAGAATTCTTACGTCACACCTGGAGCAAATATGCTCATTTGAACGGTTGATGTTATGTCAGAGAACTCATATATGGCTAGTGAAAAAATAGATGCCAATTTTCTGAAATTTTCAAAAATTTCGATGCAATAATATGTGCAATATCTGTGACACTGCGTTACATAAATATTCAATCAAGACATATTCCCTCAAACTTCTTCACGCAATTAACACAAGGTTTTTAAGATACGGCTACCAAACAATTATTAACAAAGCCCCCCATAAATAAACGGACTCGATGTCATAGCTGCTGTTGAAGTATCGGTAGACTTACTAAGTATAAACTTTAAATGCTTTCGTCCCTTAATAAAACTTTTAATCATATTTCGCTGACAACCTAGTCTAAGTAATATGAGAATATGCTAGGAATTTATTTTGCAAATTTCATTTAGTTGGTTGGCCGTAATAAATGGCTGGCGGGCCATGGGTTGTGCACCACTGTCTTAACTTATCGGTGAGAAAAGGGTTCATTTTTGCCTTAAGATGTCCTACTCTTCTAGAAGTCATGCTGCTGTAGTTTCTTACAATACTAAAACTCCTCTATATAAAATACACAAAGTAATGTACCAAGCTAGTCCCGGGAAGTTTACTAAGAAGATGGAGATGTGAAGACTTCGTCAAATTGAAAGAACAAGAAGTCTGCCTGCAAAAGTGTAGAAAAAGAACCCATTTAGACCTAGGTTGACTAATAATGACAAGAACTATGGGCCTTGTGCTCAGAAGCCTGATATGGTTACGGAAAAATTTGATAGAGAGAAAATTAGATTTATTGCTACTCTACCAAGCACATCAGAGCAACGTGAGGAGCTTGAAAGAGGAACACTTCTCCAAAGAAATAGTGGTCGATGGAAATAAGTACGGCGAAAGCTGCTCACTGCCTCTAACTTTGGACCCGTTTGTCGAAGACATCCTCACACATCTTGTGAAAAGGCTGTTAAAGGAATGCTATATGATTAATTTGACACAGATGCAATGCTGTACAGTAGAGATGATGAGAAGAATTGTATATTGGCTCTTGAAAATAAAATTAATATTAAAGTTGAACCTTGTGGGCTCTTTGTTGATCCAGAATTATCTTACTTGGGAGCAGCTCCCGTGGTCTAATAGGATCTGACACCATTATTGAAGTGAAGTGTCCACCCTCAGCAAGGAACATGACACCAGAAGAAGCTGTTTTAAAAAGAAAGTTTACTTTTTGGAACATAAGCAAGGACAAAAGAGAAATTACGTGCATTAACAAAAAACACACTACTATCAAGTGAAAGGCCAACTTCACGTGACCAGGAGAAGTTACTGCCTCTTGGTTTTATGGAAAAATGTGGGTATAAAGGTCGAGAAGATTGTCAGAGTCGATGCATTTTGGGCTAGCCACATGGAGAAAAAACCGAGCCAGTTCTATCTAGATTGTCTCCTGCCAGAGCTTGTAGATCCAAGACGCAGACGATCCATGCCGATTAGAAATCCACCTTACATAACAAAGGCTATTGAAGATAAACAAAAGGCTGACAAATGTAAGGCAATGGCCCTTGAGAATTCCAATTCAAAACCTAAAGTGAGGCGAAAGCTGTAGTTATTAGTCTTCCAAACGCAAATATAGAGCTAAACTCCCCTTACCTCAATTTTGACTTATTTTTTAATTGTTTCGTGATTATGTGCTAAGGACAAAATATATAATATCTAAAATTATGAATAGTTATAAAATTAAAATTGTCGACTGTGTTTGTTGAAAAGTTACCTAAGCTCAAATGTCTTGTATTCTATTGTGATTGTGATCGTTTTATAGCGTTCTATATAAGGGTGTGTCAAATAAATTGCTATTTGCTTCCCATAAAATTATATAAAACAATTTTTTTAACTAATTAATAAAATAATCACAACATTTCTAAGTGGTCAAATGCGGGTAAATGATTGTTTTGGAGCGTATATTGACATTTCGTAAAACTTTTATCCAACTATGTTTTTAATTTCATATAATAACTATAGTATGAAGAGAAATATGTTGAATATATTAATGCGAATGTGCTCAATTCATTATTTTATAAAATTACTGGTGAATGTATAGAATCACCAAAAGTAAAAGTAATTTACCAGTAATTTTTTTAATATACCTATCCACTTTGGTGAAAGTATGAAACATCAACGGTATTTTCTACATCTACCATTGATTTTATAAAAGATATAAGTTATGCTGAATATATTATAAAACATAACTCAAAACTAATCAAACCTTTACTTAGCTTATTAACATTCACCAGTGACTGATGGTAATTTTATAAAATCACCGGTGACTTTATAAAATTTTCAACGATTGAAATAGTGTTTTTGTAGATTCACCCAATGTAAAAAATACGAAAAGTAGCAACAGATGAATAAAGGCATCTGATTGGCTGAGCGTTTGAGTCACTCAGTACACAAGCCATCTCGTTAATTATATTCTCAAAGATAATGGAAGATAATCTCAGTTGTTAAAAATTAGGTAATATGTTGGAATTTGGAAGAATAAATAAACCTTAAAAATACACACCAATGTGCCATCAACATTGTTACTCTACTTATTAAAAATAAATGGTACGGACGACGGTGCACCGCACAGTCTTTCTCCATCTCTCATATTAAAATGGACTGATTTACTAAAAACTTGTAATAGTTGTGAAACGAAATAATAGATTCCCCATATTTTTACAGAAACACTCCACCAAAGGTCATAAAGGAAATAATATACACTGCTAGCTATTTAATTCCTTACTCCATGGCAATAGATTATTCAGAACACTTGCAGAAATGTAATAAAAGGGGAACATCTTTGTCCACCAAAGAGCATAATAAATTTCATATTTAAAATATCTCCAAATTTATGTTTTTATATTTGCTTATATCTCAGAAACTATTGGTTTTTTGAAATATGTTTCGAATAAAATATTTGTTATTTATAACAGTACAAAAAAAATACAGTTCTAAGTATTTTCGTATCTCAAATAGTAGCGGAGAAATGATCAAAATTGGAAATTAACGCCTTATGTAAAGTAACCTTAAAGTCACTTTCATAGGAAATGGAAAATTGCCATTTTGTTTGTAATATTAAACAATACGTAAATCAAAAACATTAAACAAAACATTTGGCTCTTCACTAAATATTAAAATAAAATAAACATATGTTTGTAATAATTTTCAAAACAATAAGGAGTTTTAACTTTTATTTATTTATATTTTATCTCTAGAAAAAAATTATTTCAATAAATTTATTTTGTGTAAGTGAACTTATCTAAAACTATGCAAACTAATATAAACATCCTAGGCAAAACCTAAATACACTTTAATTGATTGTACCAATTAGAATAAAACTCTGGTAGTCCGAGATTCCGGATAATCTGATCAGGGGGCCATTTATTGGCATCCCTTTACCCCTTTCTTGAGTTAGCCACAAAAAAAGTGCCCCATTAAACTTGGCAAACAATTACTATTTCAATGTTCGACGACTATTCAGATATTAAATTAATGTTGAGGAACCAAAAAATTACATTTTAGAATTAATTTCATTTCTGTCGCTGATGTTTTCCAACTACAAACTTCTTAGCTAGTTTAGTCGCAATTTTACAATTACCGAGACATTTTAAAACTTCTCTTTTTTTTCCATAGACGTGTCCACAGAAGGGCACAGGTAGGCCCCCCTTTTGTTCCTTCAAATATTGTGTTCAATGAGGCAGGCACGCACACACACACACAACTGTAAGAAATCATTGCTTCGTGTGAGAAGGATGCATATAATTCTTATTACAATTTAAAAATAGCTCTAAATAACTTCCAGAGTCTTATGATTTGATCACTTTTAATAAAATATAAAGATATGGAATAAAAAAAATCCAAGAATGGACTACTCTGAATAGCTTCCATAAAGAAAAGCTATATTTAAATATATTCTTATAAAAAACTTTGGGTCAGTGGCGGTGGAACTGACGGGTAAGGGGGGGCACTGCCCATGGGACGAATTAGCCCCCCATGGAAAGAAGTTTCTCTCTCCTAGATACATTTCAAACACTTCGACAGTATTGAATATTAAACTAAAAGATTGCCTTAAATAGAACTCCAAATGATTTCTATGTTTATTAAATTTTCAAAAATTAATTGGAGAAGACCACACCCTATAATTTCTAGAATAATGTAACTGTAAAAAAAAACAGTTTAGAAGCGCTCTTAATAACTTCTAAGGTCATCTAAATAAATAAATCTAGGCAAGGGCCACTCAAGATTAGTTTAAAATGGTTGTAATTTTGAAGAATTTTCTTGCTATAAATACTACTAATGTATTTTGAAAGCCTTTAATTTTTAAAAATTGGCCAGTGGAAGATCACTTCAAACATCTGCTAGAGGCATCTACTTAATTTTCGGTAATTAATATAAAAATATTGTTAGATATTGGACTCTTGAAAAAGCTACATATAGTTGTCCATGAGTAAGTACAGCATTTGACAAGTACAATCCAGCTCTTGGAAGCGTCTATCCCTTAGACATATTGATAGTCATTGCAAAAGCAACTTTATTTTAACTCACATTAAAAAAAAACACGTGTTTTAACGTAAACTGAGTATGCTATGACAGAAGTCGCAAAAAAAAAAATCCTATCCACTGAGACTTATTCATCGCTGTAGGCTGTGTGTAAGTTGAGAAAAAGGAATGTTGACAACAGAAATAATATATACGATAACATTAAATATTATCAAATAAATAATATTTATTGAGTATAGAAAAACATGAATATGATTACGATCAAACATTCTATAAAAATCTTGCCAAAACAACCAAACAATCTGCTTTGGTATCCGCATGATCTAAACTTTAAGGCATCGCTCTTGAAATAAACTGGACTGCCGCAGACGCAGAACTTGGGTTCGTATTTTGGCTGGTTGTACTGAGGGTGGTATTTCATAAACACTTTTTCACTCTCCCTTCACGCAAATGTGAGTCCACTTCCTCTAAATTGAACCATTCCTATCCCTAACTAGTTAGCACATTTAATACACATGCATGTACCCCTAAAGGGTAGTAAGGTGTGATGATAAACAAATAAAATAAAACAAACAACCCAAACAGAATGTATGATTACACTAAAATAAAGAACACAACACAACACTAATAGCTAAAAGAGATCACCTTTGCTTTTTCAAGAAAAAGCCTACATCAGTTTTCATTCCTGACTGTTATCAGTAGTGTAATTCAATGGTGCTCAGCAAAGCTGAGCCTATCATAAGTTTTTTTTTGCGATATCAGCATCTTTCACTAATTTAAATCATTTCTATAATGGAGTAAGGGTGAGAAGGGTTTAAAGTGAAGGTGCACTAGCAATTGAATGAAAATATGGAAAAAAATTTATTTTATAAATTACGACCACAGTATTTTTTATTTGAAGATTTTTTATCGTACATTTTATGAACACACTGATTTTTCTACAAACTAAACTAAGTCTAGAGCAAAAACATCACCCAGTTCTCCAGCCGATAATAACTAACCAATGATACACTTTCAATCATGCCTGGATTAGAACCCGTGATCCCTAGATCAGTAGGCACACGCGTTACCTACCGGTTGTTCTAAAGTGTACAACTTCCCTAAAATAAATTTGACTGAAATTCAAATCTTAACTTGATTACCAATGAATACAAGATGTAATGAAGACTTGAAGACTGTTCCAGATTTAAAAAAAAAGAGTTATCCTTTGTAATAAATTACTATGTCATGGGAAAATATTATGTTTTGTGGCTTGTGTCACACATAAAATATATTTCAAAATATTTAACATTGTCTAGCCTTTTAACCTAGGAAACTAAAATTGTTTTTGCTATTATATGAATGTAAAATTGAATACACTTTGTACATGTACTATAAATTAGTGTTTGGACGAGATGTAGTGGCATTGCCCTAGTCTAGAGTACAGTTTTCAACGTTACCTACCAATTCAACTGTCTAAAATCACTCGAGATCATGCGGATCTGAAGTCGTGACATATACTCTACCACTTCAAAATGCCACAACGTGTCAAGGGAAAGGGGCCTTCTAACCATTATATATATTTATTTATAGAAATAAATTTGAACGATTTTTGTAATCTAACATAATTAACCCTTGTTAACTCAAAATATATTTTTAAAAAATCATTAGTCGACTGTTTCATGTTTTGCTAAAAGTGTTTTAAAAGGTTTTACAATTTTAATTTTTTTTTACTTCGTGTAAAACATGTCAATTTCAGACTTTACAAGCGTTTTTACTATTACTACAACGGCCATAAAATTATTGGTTTTCCCGCACGATTGAAACAAGACTTGTGACGTTAAATAGATGGTTCATCGTTACACGGGGGCATAGGGGCCTAATGTAGATTCTAACACTTTCATCAAAATAAAGTCTCAATAATTTTTTTCTCTAGGTTATATTACTTTTACTAGATGGATTAGTGAATGGTATAAAATATAGTATTTTTATTTTCTGAAAATAGATATGTTCGTTTATGAACTGCAAAATGGCAACTTTACTTAGGTGGTAGAAAAAGGACCAAGCTTGGGCCGAGACCTTTGGGTTAAACAAAGACGACCAGTCCAGCGCCTGTAAGAACCCGAAAGAGCAAACGAAGAGTATTTATTATTATTATTATTATTTATTAGCACCGCGTCTTACTACCCATTCGGGTTATACGCACTTACGCTAATGTGTAATGGTAGGGTGATTGTGAGATGAAATGAAGGACCTACAGTTTAACGTGGAATCCGAACCACGGTGGAGGCTTGGCATTCCCCACACTCACAAGATGTCTTGTCAGAGGTGAAGGAAGGGTTTGGTAATCAGATAAATCTGTGCCGGGACCGAGGATTGAACCCCGGCCGCCAGCATAGAAGTCTGACACCTTACCCCTAGACCACCAGGTCACCTCAAACGAAGAGTACAATGCCGTTTTACTATTCTTTTCTTTCTTTACACTGCTGTCCTCCCCAAGATAATTACACATCCCTCCTGTGTGCTCGTGATTGTTGTCTCTTGAAGAAAGAATGACAGAGTAAAAGAGGACTAGGAGATTGTCAGTTCACCGAGTATTTCTTCTCTATACTGGATGACTTGTCTCTGACGTATTCGTCTAAGCTCCACCTCCCTCGCACGCGCACGGGCTGTGAAACTTCAGAACTGGCATTGAGCTTTCTGATAATATCCTCTTAAGATTCGGATGGACACCTACTATATAAGAACGATAAAGTTGTGCCGGCTATTGCTTAAAAAATATGCATATTAACAACATACGGTTTTTTCATTGCATTAAACTTGTAAATTTAAAATGAACTATATTAATAAAAAAGTTACAAGTTAATATTTACATTTTTACAATAAGACGTAATTTCAATTAAATTTAAATTAAATAAAACATGAAATACAAGAATATAGTTTTGAAGTTATCATATTATTATAGAGAATAAGATAATGTTCGATCATACACGACAAATATTTACAATACAATAACGGGCAGAAAATTTGATATTTTCAAATTAAATCATGTCTGAACTGTTGAAAAAGTTCAGTAGCTGCCTGGTAGAATGCTCTGTCCTCGGAAGCGCCTCTCCCTCTCCTCCCCAACCCCTCTTTGGCATCAACTATCTTTTCATATTTTTTTTCTGTAAGCCATGCTTCTCCCCCTTCCCTTCCAACATTTATTTCTCCTTCAGGTAAAACCCTGGCTGGCACTAACTGTCACCTTGTTACTACTATTACCTCCAAACCTCAGTTTTTGAAAAGGTTCCTTTTGTTGTATTTGCATGATCTATGTTAAAAGTTTATTTATAGAGTAGGCTTGATTATGTTTACCTTATCAATAATTTGTGTAACAATCTACAGTGTTTCTTTGATTAGATACAAACTTTTTGTATAGAAATTATGTTTTTTAGCCAAGAAAAATATTCTAGGCGATACTCCCGCAATGGAAACAGAAAATCTGTGTTATACAGCAGGAAACCAACTAAAAAATATTAAAACACTTGAGAAACACTATCAAAGCAAAAAGCGAGTTAAAAAACAATACCTATTTTGTTACTTTTTTGTTTAGTGTTGGTGTTTGTAACATATATATTACCCGCACCAGTGGTTGAGTAGAATAATATGCTAGTATAGCATTGCACTCTATCGCTGTTGTCGGTGAGGTCGAGGTTCGAATCTCGTCCAGGTGAATTAGAGGGGCTTATCACATGTGATTACCCGCCTCGGTGGCGTAGTTGGCTACCGCGCTAGTCGTGTAGAGCCCGACTGCTGAGGACGGGAAGATCGAGGTTCGAATCTCGGTCGGGTGAACTGGGGGGGGGGGCATTTCCTAAATGGTTTTCCACTCTCCCTCCACGCAAATGCGGGCTCACTTCCCTTAATTCATACTTCCCAATTCCTAATCCATTAGCGTAATTAGTACTTAAAGCGTATAACCCGAACGGGTAGTAAGACGCGGTGCTAAATAATAATAAATAATAACATGTGATTTATCAATGGTTTGCCATCCTCTCTATGCGCTAATGCAGGATAACTTCCTCTCAACTACCTTGGTAACCAAAACGGAAGATATAAATAATAGTTTGTGGGTCATTTATAAAGGATATTGTATTTTAATTATAAATGTTTGACAAAAAAAAAAAGACAACAAATCTAACAATATTATTTCCAATATGCCCAACACGTTCGGTTAATCGACTAAAATTATACAAACATTATTATATGGAATAGGTTAATTATATAAAATAGTATGTAATAAATTAGTTTTAGGGTTATTTTTGTCATTAAATCTAAATACATCCCGAATATCATGTGAATTTCTTGGATGTGATTACGAATACAGATTGGGGGCGGAGGTGGATGTTATTTCAACATTTGCGCCGGAGTTTACTGACATTACAGCAATAATGTTTGCTTGCATTTGCCCATTTATTTTAAAACATAGTCCCAATAAGTATTTAGTAGCTCACTGATAATAAAAGTGTGTAGGTTACTTTTGTTAACATTTTAAGCTATTGCTATAATGACACTAAATTTAACAAGTTATGTTTATTTAAGATTCGGATGGATATCTACTTTAATATGAGGTTGATTTTGTCTACTGTACCCCACGAAAAAAAAAACCTAACAATAACATACGTTTTTTTCATTCAATTTAACTTGTAAACGGAATATGAAAGATTGCACTAAAAAATGCAATTTAATATCTACTTTAATACAAGATATATAATTTTATTTAAAAATAAATAAAACTTTAAATACAAAATGATAGTTCAAAATTAAGCATTTTGCTCTGACAAGTAAGAGGATTTTCTACATACAAGACAGTCAAATTATAATGCATTAGACTAGTAACTTGACACTATGGGGATGGAGGGGGTGAAAGGAGAGACTAGACGAAGAGACAAGAATTTGTTGTTGTTGTTAAAACCTTTATTTATGAAATGTCAAGATTTAATAAATTAAAATGTCCCACTAGTGGAAGCTGTGTACCAAATTCAACCTTCTAGATAGTGGGGAAGTGAGTTAAATAAGGACTCTGGTCCACGCAAACAAACGGCCATTTCCTGAATGCATAAACAATTGATATAACATTCTCTATCAGACATTATCCTTAGACTATGTCACTGAATTTTATATAATGGGCCTCTGTATAGGACAACTTGTTTAATTTATTAGTGTATAAATGTACATGGTCCCCAAAGGAGAACAAAACAAGTATGCCAGTGAGTGTACGTCCCCACCCTTACTCTCCCCTAAGAACTTCATAACTTGATCGCTGGTGTGGATGGAGGGGGTCTACGTTCCTTCTTTGGAGGATATGACTTTCATGATTAATTTTTTCACACTTCATTTAATTTATCATCCCTTATTTCTCCTTCACTCTCACCAAGCCATGCCCTCTCAATGAACTTGCATTTACTGTCTTTTTTATTTTATTTCATATAATTAGTTTTGAGTTACTTTAATTATAGTGTTTTTACGTAAAAGGCCTATTATGGGTCGACACGTAGTTAAAACATAAATAATAATAATAGTTTTAAATATTCTATGGTAAGTTTTCTAACAATAAAGTATAGTTGAAATATGTTACTATAATGCCAACTATTGCTTCATTTTTTTAACAACTTTTGCCAGGGTCTTTGGTACCTTCTATCTTTCCTCCATCATTGCTCATTTAATCACAGGTTGAGAATTTACCAGTTGAGGAGGAGAAGTAACAAGTATACCCGCCTCGGTGGCGTAGTTGGCTAACGCGCTAGTCGTGTTGAGCTCGGCCGCCAAGGGCGGTGAGATTGAGGTTCGAATCTCGGTCGGGTGAACTGAGGGTGGCTTTTCCTAAATGGTTTTCCACTCTCCCCCACGCAAATGTGGGTTTCCCTTCCTCTAATTCAACCTTCACAATTCCCAATCCTTTTAGCGTAATTAGTACTTCAAGCATATAAACCGAACGGGTAATAAGACGCGGTGCTAAAATAATAACCCTAATTTTGTTTTTAACTGTCGGTTTTATTTCATGTTTTTGAAACGGGTTTTGAATGAAAAGTAGCTAAAGTATGGTCAGATTATTGTTTTATTCTTTTTACAAATATATATTTGAAGTAGTCCATTTTTACAATTTCAAAATTCCCCCTCCTCCCTCTTTTAAGATCTACAATACTAAAAGTGATTATTTAACGTATAGTTTAAATTCTAAAATATGTTCGAGTATACGAACTTTAATTTGATACTGGCTAAACTAGGGATACACACGCAACTTCCTTTTTAAATTATTGTTATTACTATGATAATATCGTGACTTTAGCGTTAGTGCGTATAGCCCGAATGGGTAGTAAGACATGGTGTTAATAATGATAATGATATACAGTGGGTAATATATAAACAAAATAAAATGTCACCATTTATTGTAAATAATGATTCCCTTGGGTAACTCAAAAAAATTGTACTTAGGAATTGGAGCCCTTGTCCTTTGACTTGGGACGACATTCTAATAATAAAACCGAGATTGCGGCTCGAAACTCCACACTACTCCTAGAGCAGAGGTGGGAAAAATTTTATCCCCGGATACACATGGACATCTGTGAGGTCTCTAGCTGGCCGAAATGTAACAAACGTCTAAATTAATTTAAATAATGAACTTTATTATCACGGAAAAATTGCATATATTAGTCATATAACCATATAGCTTCGATACAAAAAAAAGTAGCTAATAAAATCTAATGTCATAACAAATAAAACTAAATATGTATGTACAAAATGTTGATACTTAGCCTACCAAATGTTGATTAATAACTACTCAAATTGCCATCGTTAATGGAATTTATGCAACTGTCCAAAATCCTGCACAAGTTTGTCGAAGTCAGGATTCAGTTTTGTTCGTCCTAAATCGCGAAACACTTTGTAGATTTGAGTATGTTAAGAGAGACCTGTTCTTTGCTTTGTTAATGTTCATGCATGAGAAAGTCTTTTCAAAAATATAGGTAGAAGCAAATAACACAATCATCTTTTGGCAAACGTTTTAAAAATTACCAAACTTTTCTCTACAAGTGATGCATACAATTCAGTTAGTTTCATTTTCTTAAAAGTCTGCTTAAGATTGATTAAATCTAACTGGAACTCATTTGATTTGCCTTACACATGGAAACATTATAATCGAGCTTGCTCACTTGTTCAAATGTCCCAAAAACATGCATGATTATCTATTTAATTTGACATTTTTGTTAGTAAAATCACAACAATTTTACAATTGCGTGCGGCCCTCAAGCGGCCCGTGGGCCGTAGCTTACACACCGCTGCTTTAGAGAGCATCATCATGATAGCTTTTCTTTGGTTTTGTAGTAAGCAACAAAATTAAAAGGATTAGGGGGGGGGGTGGCGGCCGGGAGTAATGACACTCCGAAAGGGAAGGGAAAAGTATTAGAGGGGTGAGAGGGTTGGTGTTGTTACTGCCTAGCTACAGCAGCGCAGCTCCGGTGTGGTGTTAGACATGGTACTACTTGGAGTAGAGATTTGCCAAAACCTCGAGTTGTCCATCGAATCTTAAGAGGATATTATCGAAAGTCTCAATGGCTAGTTCTGAAGTTTCGCAGCCCGTGCGCGTGCGAGGGAGGTGGAGCTTAGGACGAATATTCAGAGACAAGTCATCCAGTATAGAGAAGAAATACTCGGTGAACTGACAATCGCCTGTCCTCTTTTACTCTGTCATTCTTTCTTCAAGAGACAACACTCACGAGCACACAGAAGGGATGTGTAATTATCTTGGGGAGGACATCAGTGTAAAGAAAGAAAGAGTAGTAAAAAAAACGGCCTTTGTACTCTTCGTTTGCTCTTCTGGTTCTTACTAGGCGCTGGACTGTCGTCTTTGTTTAACCCAAAGGTCTCGGCCCAAGCGTAGGTCCTTTTTTCTACCACCTAAAGTAAAGTTGCCATTTGTAGCTCATAAACGACATATCTATTTCAGAAAAATAAAATAATATATTTTATACCATTCACTAATCCATTTAGTAAAAGTATATAACCTAGAGAAAAAATTATTGAGACTTTATTTTTGATGAAAGTTTAGAATCTACATTAGGCCCCTATGCCCCCGTGTAACGATGCACCATCTATTTAACGTCACAAGTCATTGTTTCAATCTGTGCGGGGGAAAAAACCAATAATTTTATGGCGTTGTAGTAATAGTAAACACGCTTGTAAAATCTGAAATTGACATGTTGTTACACGAAGTAAAAAAAAAAATTAAAATTGTAAAACCTCTTAAAACACTTTTAGCAAAAACATGAAACAGTCGACTAATTTTTTTTTAAATATATTTTGAGTTAACAAGGGTGTTAATTATGTTAGATTACAAAAATCGTTCAAAATTTATTTCTATAAATAAATATATTATATATATTGTTAGAAGGCCCTTTATATTGACACGTTTGTGGCATTTTGAAGTGGTAAGCATATGTCCAACGACTTCAGAATCCGCATGATCTCGAGTGATTTAGACAGTTGAATTGGTAGTAACGTGAAAACTGTACTCTAGACTAGGGCCAATGCCACCACATCTCGTCCAAACACATAATTTATAGTACATTTACAAAGTGTATTCAATTTTACATTCATATAAATAGCAAAACAATTTTAGTTTCCTAGGTTAAAAGGCTAGACAATGTTAAATATTTTGAAATATATTTTATGTGTGACACAAGCCACAAAACTATATTTTCCCTATGACATAGTAATTTATTTACAAAGGATAACACTTTTTTTTTTAAATCTGGAACTAGTCTTCAAGTCTTCATTACATCTTGTATTCATTGATAATCAGTTAAGATTTGAATTTCAGTCAAATTTATTTTAGGGAAGTTGTACACTTTAGAACAGCCGGTAGGTAACGCGTGTGCCTGATTGATCTAGGGATCACGGGTTCTAATCCAGGCATAATGAAAGTTATATCATTGGTTAGTTATTATCGGCTGGAGACTGGTGTGATGTTTTTGCTCTGACTTAGTTTAGTTTTGTAGAAAATCAGTGTGTTCATAAATGTACGATAAAAAATCTTCAAATAAAAAATACTGTGGTCGTAATTTATAAAATAAAAGTTTCTCAATATTTTCATTCAATTGCTAGTTGCACCTTCACTTTAAACCTTCTCACCCTTATCCATTATAGAAATATGATTTAAATTAGTGAAAAGATGCTGATATCGCAAAAAAAAAAAAACTTAGATAGGCCAGCTTTGCTGAGCACTCTATTGAATTACACTACTGATAACAGTCAGGAATGTAAATGATGTAGCTTTTTCTTGAAAAAAGCAAAGGTGATCTCTTTTAGCTATTAGTGTTGTTGTGTTCTTTATTTTAGTGGAATCAATACATTCTGTTTGGGTTGTTTGTTTTATTTATTTGTTTATCATCACAACCTTACTACCCTTTAGGGGTACATGCAGTGTATTAAATGTGCTAAACTAGTTAGGGATAGGAATGGTTGCAATTTAGAGGAATGTGGACTCACATTTGTCGTGAAGGGAGAGTGAAAAAGTGTTTATGAAATACCACCCTCAGTACAACCATGCCAAAATACGAACCCAAGTTCTGCGTCCGCGGCACGTCCAGTTTATTTCAAAAGCGATGCCTAAAAGTTTAGACCATGCGAGATACCAAAGCGTTGTTTGGTTGTTTTGGCAAGATTGTTAGAGAATGTTTGATCGTAAATCATATTCATGTTTTTCTATACTCAATAAATATTATTTATTTTAATATTGATGTTTATCGTATTAAATTTTTTTGTTTTTCAACATTCCTTTTTCTCAACTTACACACGCCTACAGCGATGAATAAGAAAATCAGTGGATTTTGGATTTTTTTTTTTTTTTTTTTTTTGTGATTCTGTCATGGCCCTACTCAGTTTAAAGTTTAAAACACATGTTTTTTTTTAATGTGAGTAAAATAAAATTTGCTTTTGCAATGACTATCAAAATGTCTAAAGGGTTTGCGCTTCCAAAAAGCTGGATTGTACTTGCAAAAATTTTTTGTATTTACTCATGGACAATATATGTGTTTTTCAAGAGTTTCCCTTTAAACTAAAAATATTTTTTATATTAATTAAACCCAAAAATTAAGTAGATGCCCCTAGGCAGATGTTTAAAGTGATCTTCCACTGGCCAATTTTTAAAATTAAGGTCTTTCAAAAACCATTAGTAGTATTTATAGCAAGAAGTTTTTTCAAAATTACAAAACCCCCTTTTTAAACTTATCTTTGTGGCCCTTGCCCAGATTTATTTATTTTTTTTATATTTATTTAGATGACCCTAGAAGTTATTAAGGGGCGCTTCTAAACTGATTTTTTTTCTTAAGTTTCCATTATCTAGAAATTTAGGGGTTGGGCTCTCCAAATTAATTTTTTTAAATTTAATGCACATAGAAATCATTTGGAGTTCTATTTAAGGCAATCTTTTAGGGTTTAATATTCAATACTGTCGAAGTTTTTTGGGAAAAGTATCTAGGAGAGAGAAACTTCTTTCCATGGGGGGCTAATTCGTCCCCCTGGGGAGTGCCTCCCCTTAACCGTCGATTCCACCGCCACTGACCCAAAGTTTTTTATAAGGATTATTTTTAAATTTTAGTTGCTTTAGGAAGTATTCAGAGTTTGTCCATTCCTGGATTTTTTTCCTCATATCTTTTATATTTTATTAAGAGTGATCAAATTTATAAGAACCCCCTGGAAGTTATTTGGCTATTTTTAAATTTGTTTAATTTAAAAATTATATGTATCCTTCTCACACGAAGCAATGATTTATTTCAGTGTTGTGTGTTGTGCGTGCGGGCTGCCTCATTTTAACACAATATTTGAAAGAACAAAAGGGGGACCTACCTGTGCCTTCTGTGGGGCACGTTATGTAAAAAAAACTTGGAAGTTTTAAAAATGTCTCGGCAATTGTAAAAAATTTCGACTAAACCCAGCTAAGAAATTTTTTTTGTTTTTAAAAGAAATTTGTGACCAGAAATGGGAAAATTTAAATTTAAAATGTTTTTTTTGGTTCCTCAACATTAATTTAATTTTCTGAATAGCCCTTTCGAAACATTGAATTGTAAATTTTTTGCCCAAATTTAATGGGGCACTTTTTTTGTGGCCAACTCAAGAAAAGGGGGAAAGGAATGCCAAAAAAATGGCCCCTGATCAGATTATCCGGAATCTCGGACTACCAAAAGTTTTATTCTAATTGGTAAAAAATCAATTAAAGTGTATTTAGGTTTGGCCTGGGATGTTTATATTAGTTTGCATGTTTTAGATAAGTTCACTTAAACAAAAAAAATTTATTGAAATAATTTTTTTCTAGAGATAAAATAAAATTTAATAAAAGTTAAAACTCCTAATTGTTTTAAAAATTATAAAAAAACTATGTTTATTTTATTTAATTTTTAGTGAAGACCCCAAATGTTTTGTTTAATGTTTTTGATTTACGTATTGTTTAATTTTAAAAACAAAATGGCAATTTTTCCATTTCTATGAAAGTGCTTTAAGGTTACTTTACATAGGCTTTAAATTTTTCCAAAAAATTTTGATCATTTCTCCGCTCCCTATTTGAAAATACGAAAATATTTAAAAAACTGTTTTTTTTTTTTATGTTAAAAAACAAATATTTTTTTCGAACATTTTTCAAAAACCAATGTTTTGAGATATAGAATTTATAAAAACAAAATTTGGGGGGTTCTTTTAATATAAAATTTATTTTGCTTTTTGGTGGCAAGATTTCCCTTTTATTACATTTTGCAATGTTTTTTGAATAATCTATTGCTTGGAGTAAGATTAAATAGTAGCAGTGTATATTTTTCCTTTATGACCTTTGGGGGAGTTTTCTGTAAAATTATGGGAATCTTTATTCTTTTTCCACAACTATTACAAGTTTTTAGTAAATAAAGCCCCCTTTTTAATTGAGGATGGAGAAGCTGTGCGGTGCCCGTGTCCGTACCATTTTTTTTTAATAGTAGAGTAACAATGTTGATGCCTTTGGGTTGGGGATTTTAAAAGGTTTATTTATTTTCCCAAAATTTCCAACTATACCTAAATTTTTAACAAGGGAAATTATTTAAATTATCTTTGAGAATTTTTAATTAACGAGCTGGCTTGTTTTACTGAGTGACCAAACGTCGCCAATCAGATGCCCTTTTTCATCTGTTGCTACTTTTTGTTTTTTTTAAAATTTTGGGTGATTACAAAAAACACATTTAAACCCCGCTAAAAATTTACAAAGTCCCCGGGGTGATTTATAAATTACCATCGTCACGGGGTTAATGTTAATAAGAAGTAAGGTTTGATTAGTTTTGAGTTTTGTTTAAAAATAAATCAGCCATAACTTATTTATTTTTTAAATTTAATGGTGATGGGAGAAAAAAAACGTGATGTTTTTATACCCTTTCCCAAAAATGAATAGGTATATTAAAAAATTACTGGTAATTTTCTTTTACTTTGGTGATTCTATCATTCACTGTATTTATAAAAATTTAAAGATTGAAACTTCGATTAATATATTCAACTTAATTTTTTTCTTCTACTATAGTTATTATTAAATTAAAAACATAGTTGGATAAAAGTTGACGGGAAAAAGTCAATATAAAGCTCCAAAAATCATTTACCCGCATTTGACCACTTTTGAAATGTTGTGATTATTTTATTAATTAGTTAAAAAAATTGTTTTTTATAATTTTATGGAAAACAAATAGCAATTTATTTGACACACCCCTTTTATAGAACGCTATAAACCCATCACAATCACAAATAGAATACAAGAATTGGCTTTGGTAAAATTTTCAACCCAAACCAGTCGAAAAAATTTTAAATTTTAAACTATTCATAATTTTGAAAAAATAATATTTTTGTTATTAGAAAATAAAACACGAAACGATTAAAAACAAGCAAATTGAGGTAAGGGGAGTTTAGTCTATATTTGCGTTTGGGGAAACCCAAAAAACTTTCAGCCCTTTTGCCTCTTTGGTTTTTTAATTGGATTCAAGGGATTGCCTTTTCATTTGTCAGCCTTTTGTTTATCTTCATTGCCTTTGTTATGTAAGTGGGTTTCTATCGGCATTTGGGTGTCTGCGTCTTGGATTACAAGCACTGGCAGGAGGGCAAAACTGATAGAAATGTCAGTTTTTCTCCATGGGCTAAGCCCAAAATGCTCGTCTCTGAAAAAACTCTCGAACTTTATACCAAATTTTTCCATAAAAACAAGAGGCAGTAACTTTCAGGGGGCACGTAAGTTGGCTTTCACTGATAGTAGTGTTTTTTTTTTTGGGTTTAAAGGGCGGAATTTTTTCTTTTGGCTTGTTTTTGTTCCAAAAAAATTTTTTTTTTTTTTTTAAAAAAAGCTTCTTCTGGGGGTCCCTGTTTCTTGCTGGGGTGGATTTCTTCACTTCAATAATGGGGTTTTAGATCCTATTAGACATCGGGGTTGTCCCAGTAAGTAATTCCCGGATCACAAAGAGCACAGGGTCAACTTTATTTCATTTTATTTTCAAGAGCAAATATACATTTTTCATCATCTTTTTCCCTGTACAGCTTTGCATCTGTGTAAAAAACATCTATAGCTTTCCCCTTGAACAGTTTTTTCCAGATGTGTGAGGATTGGTTCGACAAAGGGTCCAAAGTTAGAGCGTGAGGCTTTGCCGTCCCTTTTCCCTTCGACCTTTTTTTTTTGGAAAGAGTGCCCCTCTTTCAGCTCCTAAACTTTTGCTCTGATGTCCCTTGGTAAAGTAGCAATAAATCAATTTTCCCCCCTATTCAATTTTCCTTTAACCATATCAGGCTTCTGAGCAAAAGGGCCCCAAAAGTTTTTTGCCCATATTAGTCACCTAGGTCTAAATGGGTTCTTTTTTCTTCCTTTTGCAGGCGATTTCTTTGTTTTTTCCCAATTTGATGAAGTTCACATCTCATTTTTTCTTAGTAAACTTCCCGGGGGGGACTAGCTTGGTACATACTTTGGGGTTTTTATAGGGAGTTTATTTTTTGTAAGAACTACAGCACCCATGGACTCTAGAAGGTAGGACATCTTAAGGAAAAAAATGAACCCTTCTCACCGTAAGTTAAGAAGTGTTGCACAACAATGGGCCCGCCATGAAATTAAAGGGCGGCCACAACTATATGATTTTGAAAAAAATAAATTCCTGCATTTTTCCCATTTACTTAGATTTAGGTTGTCAGCGAATATGATTAAAGTTTTTTAAGGGCGAAAGAATTTAAGTTTATACTTTGTAAGTCAAAAGGGTTACTTCAACAGCAGTAGACACCCGAGTCCGTTTTTTTTAGGGGGGCTTTGTTAATATTGTTTGGGTGCGTTCTAAAACGGGGTTTATTTGCGTAAAGGGAAGTTTGAGGAAATATTTCTTGATTGAATATCTTTTGTAACGCTTTGTGTCCAGAATTATGGACATATTATTGCATCGAAAATTTTTGAAAATTTCAAATTGGATCTATTTTTTACTGCCATATTTTTTGATTTCTTGACTTAACCATAAACGTTTTTTTTTGGCATATGGGCTCGGTGTGCGTTAAGAATTTCTAATTTTTTAAAATAACTGTCTCTCTTTACTATGGATGGACGGGATCAAGGTGATGGCATAAGGGGGAAGGGGGGCTAATTGGTCACTTTTGATTGGGGGCAACTTTGGAAAGTGTCCCCTCCCTCACAGCTATGTGTAACTTGCCACCAAAAAACTTTATGCTTTTTCACTGCTTTTATAGGTTTTACACAGTAATTTGTTGTAAAATATCGGGCCTAAAGAAATTTGAAAGGGGAAATTTTTTTTTGTGAAAACGAGAAATTATTAAATCAGGGATCAATCACCGACAATTCAAAGGGGTTCTCAAGGGAAAACCCCGGGGAAAAATTTTGGGGGCGTGTTTACTGTGCAGAGGCAAGGTTTTGAAACTTTAAAAGGAACAAGGAAAAATTAAAAATACTTAAATTTGCAAACAAGGGAAAACCGTTTTCAGGCAATTTTAAAATTTTTTTTAATGGGAAATTTTAAAAATTTTATAAAATTTTGCGTGAAAGAATGTTTCCCTACATGAAAAAAATTTTAAACTGGGAAATATGTGGGCACATCGCCGATTTCCCGGAAACTTTCAGAGAAGATTTGTGATTTAATTTGTGACAATTTTCCTTTTTCAAGATTTTTTCCCAAAAAATCTTATTTTTTATGTTTTTTTTTATGATGGAGTTTGGGCAAGGATTTGGGAGCGTATTCTTAAAACCCAAAAATTTTAAAGGGAATATTATTTTAAATATGTTTTGAAATTTTTTTTTTTTCGGGGGGGGAGGGGGGGGGGAAAATCAACCTATTGCCCTCGGAATCACCCACTGTTTTAAAATTGTTTTTTGATCGTTTATTATGCTATTTTTAAGCAAATACATATTATGTAGTTATATTAAATTTAATTGGGCCCTTGCCCCGGGAAAAATAATGCGTCGTTAAAAAAAAGATCTATACTGTAATTAACTTTTGTGCAAAGGAAGACTTATTTTTTTTTTTCAAAAGGTTTTTTTTTGCAAATCTATTTCATTTTACAATTTAAAATTTCCCTTTTAAAAATATTGATCTGATTACCCAAAAAATTTTTTTTTTTTAAATAGTCTTGGTTATTTTAAAACTTGGGTATTTTAGGTTGGTTTTTGGTTTGCAATGGTAATTTTTTCCCCCGGTAGGGGGTTATAATAAAAGACAACATTTTGTTGGTCCCAACTTTGATAAAAATTTTAATTATTTTCAGTGTTAGTTTTTATAGCAGGCCCTTTTTATTGTTTGTCGGGAAAAAAATAAAAACCCAAATCTAATTTAATATTTAAAAAAGTGGGTTTTTGGATCGCTACCTTGTGGTTCTGTAAAGCTTTTTCTTTACAAATTTAAAAAAATGTTTCTTTATGGAACCCGGCCAAACACTAACTTTATTCACAACTTCAGTCTTCTAATAGATGTGAGGTGTGGGACTCTCAGTTTAGATCAACGTATCTGCCTCCAGCAATACTTTTGTTTTCTGTTCTATTACTAAATTCTGAACAATCATTTTTGCAAATTGTTTCCAAATGCTCTTTATGTATGAAAATTAAAATTGAAAAATACGGTATACAAGTATTTTCTTTCAACACCGCGTATGTCCGTACTACCCGTTCGGGTGTTATGCTTATGTCTAATTAAACTAGGGTTTTTGGGATGATGAAGGTTATATCATTCATTAGTATGCCCTCATTTACGTGGAGGGAGAGTAGCTAAACCAATTTTGGAATTACACTCTCAGTACTCCCTGACTAGATTTCCGACCTTTACAATTCCAGTCATCGAACAGTGTTTAGTCTATTGCCGAGAGTACGGCATTAGACCCACGTCGGCCACCCAAGTGGGTGTATAAAGAAATAAAAAGTCTCTTTAGTGATTTTTGAAGGCACTTACAATTATTCCCTAAGTTCCAATAATTTTGTAATTAGTAAATAAAAATTACTCTTATTTTTTTTCTCGGGTCTTAATACCTATCGGGATAACATGCATTTTAATAAAGCTAATAGAAGTTGGAATGGGTAAGAGTAAAACTTAGTTAAAATGTACGCCCAAATTTTAAGGGTGACGTGTAGGGAAAAACATTTAAAAAAATAACATAGCTTAACACCCGGGCCGGGTTGAACCCCGATGGGTCTATGTTCAATGGGAATCAACGTAAAATGAACTTATCGTGTACGTCATTACAGTTCTAGTTTTTTTTTCACATAGTGTATGTAATATACAGTTAGGATTCACGAACAGCCTATAAGTAGTCTTGGAAGAAAGATATGTTTAGAATAAAATAAAGAAGATACGTGTTTATAGCTTATGTATATCAGGATTTTTCTTGAATTGTCATTGATAGGATTTTATCAAAATACAACAGTTTGCTAAGATATAAAAAATTAGTTTTTAAACCTGTCATAAGAATGGTTCTTTATGAATGTTTTTTCAAACTCATTTATTGTTTTCACTGAGTGTTCCCTATACACATCTATCAGGCAAACGCTCGGCTATACTTTGTTTCGCATATCACTTTTAACTGTAGCCAATGCTCTAAATTTAGTTATTGGAATTATTTCAATCGGGAATCGTTTAAAAAATCCCAATTATAGGAGCGAGTTTTTGATATTTTCTCTAGCTGTCAAATTATAATTTTATAGATTATATATATAAAATTCAGACTTTACATATTTTACTTGAAAAAATAGTACATTAATTTTGGATTTACCTTGTTCTAAATTAATAAAATTGGTAGAAATACCTGGGTTCCATTCATGATTTAAATTCTATTCCTCGTTTTTTTCTTTACGTGGGGCGCATATAATGTAGATTTTCGTTTATATATAGCCTCGTCTTATGTCAAAATCCCGAAGTATCATGTGACTTGCTCAAGACTAAACGTTCAATACTACTGTTAGCATTAATATTGCTAATGAGTTTATTTCTAGACTTTCTTCTTATCTGCCTTTTAGCCCAAAGCAACAAGGCGTGGTTGGGTCAGGCGGAACACTTTCCACATTCCTTTGTGTTTACTTCCTCTTCAACCCCAACCTTCCCCGGTCCCCCTCCACAAAACCATTTCCTCGTCACCCGTTTCGGGTAGTTAGGGTATTCCACTCGAGATTTCAAGAACTAAACTCGTTAGAGAAAAATCGTTTTAAAATAACTGTTCATATTCGTTTTTTCTGTGTGACTTTGGATTTTTTTTTTTGGATCACGTCACTTTATTAGATTTAATTTTGTATATATATGAGACTTTTTAGTTTTTATCTAATTTCTTTTCTGATATACACGATTTAATTTAAATACCGATCTATTTAGATTTCTATGAGCTTTTCCAAAAAATAGTAACGAAATGGATTTATCATATAGGTACGTCTCGCTATATTCTTACGCCCTTAAAAATGCCATAAAAATATATCATTACTAGCATTTTTTATTGTTTCGTTAACATGATTTCCCTAAGAGTCATGCCGGTTTCTTTGCCACATTTGGGTGCAATGGCTGGTACAGGTCTACATATCTCTTAAGCACAGGTCGACAGTAGTGAACGATTATGCGCAGACTATTATCAAAATATTTTGTCGATAGTAGTAAAGTCAAATCATCACCTGCCTCTAATGACGTATGGTTCCTCTCTCTCTCTCTCATCTACACAACACAGACCACACACTGGACAAGATATTTCATGCAATAATTTACAAAGCACTTTTAATATATACATTTTAAGAAAACATTCTAAAAATTGTTGAAAGTAAGGAGTTGTTATAAATTTAAAAATTAACAATTGGATTTTAAATTTTTTCTAGAAATTATACAAAGATTAAAAGTTAAATTTAACAGTTTTTTTTGAATTTGGTAGAGGGAGTACGTGAGATTAAAAAGTCAATTTTGTTTTAAATTAAATAACCCTTTTGGTGGGAAAAAAATATTTTAAGGGTTTTGAAAAAATTTATATTTCAAATATAATGATCATCAACTAGACCATAAACGAGTTGACGAAAAATCTAAAAATACTTCCTTCACCTCTTACAAGGCGTTTTAATTTAATTTACAAAATTGTGAAGTGGGGAATAAGGCCTCCACCCTGGTTCGGGGTTCCCCCGTTAAACTGTTTGGTTTCCCCGAGTTCATCTCACAAAACACCCTAACCCTAACAGATTAGCGTAAGTGCGTATAACACGGGAAAGGTGGGATAAAAAGTTTTACTATTTAATAATAATTAAAACATAAAAATTTTCACGTTTAAAAAAATTAATACAAAAAAACTAAAATACAATACAGTTTTTTTGGTTTCAAAACCCAAAGCTTTAGGTCCCAAATATGTTGTGAATTTAAAAAAAAATTTAAGGTTTTAATTTTGCCAAACAAAATTTTTAAAAAAAATAATTTTTAAAAATTTTTTGGGAAAAATCTAGTCTTATCGGTTCATTGTCCCATTACTCCTTCATGATATCCAAAATAATTTAAAACTAGTTTTTTAAATTTAAATATTTCTAAAAAAGTTTAATTGAAGAATATCGATCATGCTTGTGTGAGGTGAAATTTTTTAGGTCTAGAAAATTTCTTGAAGAAATTTTAAATGTACGAGGCATAGAACACACTATTTTTTTTAGAAAAGAAAATTTCCCAAAATCAAAAGAGGTTTAAACCCTTTTTATCTGAAAGAGGGGTGAAAGGGAAAACAATAACTTAAAATGTGTCCACAAAATTTTTTAACATTCATTAGAACCAAAAACCCGAAAAATCTCGGCTTATGGACACACTCTTTTCAATTTAAATTTTTTATGAAAGGGACTTAAAGGGGGAGTGCTAGTGAGCGTGAGTTTTGGGGGTATTTATGCAGTTTTATAGCCAAATATCTTTTGGCCAAAATAAATC
>JBCFYV010000144.1:0-103471 GCA_039000515.1 Timema cristinae | reverse complement strand
AAAAATTCAAACAAACGCGGAGGGCCCTAACCTGTCATACTTCTCACCAGCAAAAGTCATACTTCTCAAATCACGAAACACCTATACCTACGTCACAGTTTATCGTAAACGAGAGAGCCGAACCGCCTCCCCCGTCATTCATGACGTGACGTGTCAACAAACGTTTACTTTTTGCGAAGGATTTGTATTCGGGAAATCTACAACCGGGGAGGTTTTGTGTTCGGTGCAACGCTAACTTTGGAAAGCCTTCCTGCCTTCCCAGTTGGTCGTGAAGCTACGCTACTTCGTCAGCGGGTCCGAGAAGGATTAAACAAGGGTCCTACGTCCCTAAGGGGTCCCCGGACAAAGCCTTACCTGGAGAGCGTCCTTCAACTCTCACGGTGAGCATGAAAGGGTAGCGCACCTCGACCTTGGAGTTATTTGTGCACGGTCCACGGGGTATGTGTGACCCTGATCAGCTTTCAGAGGGTCAGCGTGAAACTATTCGGGAACCCAGGATAGGAGTTTGATGCGTCTCCGGGTAAGTGACCTGTTCGTACTTTAGGCTAAAAGGGGTGATGGGCACCTGTGAAACTTCGAGCTTCGCGCTTGTCTCGGCGCGCGCCGTTTCGTGGTTTTCTGAGCCGTCCGTGACAGTTATAATGCATTACTTGAGAACATGTGGTTTTATATTCGAATTACCATTCGTTTTCTCTTACTCCTCGAACCTATCATCTACCGATAATGGCAGATACAGCAGCGGCGACGGCACCGTCCCCGGCTACGGCGGCCTCTCCGAAAAAGAGCAAGGCTGCGGCTAGCAAGAAGCCCAGAGTAAAGCCCGCCCATCCGCGCACCTCCGAGATGGTAAGCAGCGCCATCGGCAGCCTCAAGGAAAGAGGCGGCTCTTCCCTTCAGGCCATCAAGAAGTATGTCGCGGCCAACTATAAGGTAGACGCGGAAAAGCTGGCCCCCTTCATAAAGAAATACCTAAAGTCTGCCGTGACCTCCGGAGAGTTGGTGCAAACCAAAGGCAAAGGCGCGTCTGGCTCCTTCAAGCTTCCCGTGGCCCCGGGAAAGGAGGGGGCTAAGCCCGCCGGTCCCAAGAAGGCACCGAAGGAGAAGAAGTCTACAACGGCCAAGAAGGCTCCCAGGGCGGTCGGTACTCCGAAGAAGGCGAAGAAGGTACCTGCAGCGGCGGAGAAGAAAAAGAAAGTGACTCCGAAGCCCAAGAAGTCTCCTTCCAAGGCGAAGAAGGTGTCCCGCCCGCCTACTAAAAAGCCCCGTGCACCCAAGCCCAAGAAGGTCGCCCCTAAGGCGAAAACCCCAAAGAAGCCGGCACCGAAGAAGAAGTGAAGCTTTTTTAACCTACCTGGCGTTAAACATCGGCCCTTATCAGGGCCAAACAAATGTGTATGACAAAGAGCAAATCAGTTCGTGACACGTTACTAAACGAGGATTTAAATAAATCGTTCTAGGTCTGCCAGTCCCACAAGTTCAGTTCAGCTAAACTTGCAAAAGAAAGGCAAGGTTTTTTGATACATTGTCTTGGTGATGTTATCAAACGGATGGTTCTACTATAATATATATATATATAAAATAAACCATACAGTATATCGAGAGCCCTGCTTTTCTCTTGACAAGTGTGGGTGGTGTTGCCACCTTGTTGACGGTGAGTGATTAGTGTAGGTACAGTGTGATTAATTAGGTCAACTGGATCATTCGGTTTAAGGAAGTAGTTGGTAGTCTAGTCCTTCGTCAGGTATGTTCCAAATATTTTAACCAAGGCAGGGTTTTTTCTCTAACGAAAACATCCCTTTTTATTATTATATTTCCAAATAGCCTGTTGCAATTTGCTCTCAATCGAAAGGGTTGTTTAGCCCTTAAAAGGGCTGTTGTGCTGAGTGGTCCCAGTGACGAGGCACTTAAGCTCGCTCTCCGCGGATACGGCGGGCTAGCTGGATGTCCTTGGGCATGATAGTGACGCGCTTGGCGTGGATAGCGCAAAGGTTGGTGTCTTCGAACAGTCCGACCAGGTAGGCCTCGCTGGCTTCCTGAAGAGCCATCACGGCGGAGCTTTGAAAGCGCAGGTCCGTCTTGAAGTCCTGAGCTATCTCTCGCACCAACCGTTGGAACGGTAGCTTGCGGATCAGAAGCTCCGTGCTCTTCTGGTAGCGGCGGATCTCGCGGAGAGCCACGGTGCCGGGCCGATACCTGTGGGGTTTCTTGACGCCACCTGTCGCTGGCGCACTTTTGCGAGCGGCCTTAGTCGCCAACTGCTTGCGCGGAGCCTTCCCTCCGGTAGATTTACGAGCTGTCTGTTTCGTACGTGCCATGTTAGATGCGAGAACGGAATATGCGCGTGCCCGTGAAAATACTACTTTTGTTAACTAGAGAAACGTCTCGATTGGCCGAGCTTGGCGCGGATCTATTGGCTGAAGTATCACCGACCAATGGCACGACATTTGGCATCTAGCAAAACCACCACTTTCAACGGTTCTCTCGTATACTGTTCGAGCCAGCAACGAAAGCAGTAGACACAATGACTGGTCGCGGCAAGGGAGGCAAGGGTCTTGGAAAAGGTGGCGCGAAACGCCATAGAAAGGTCCTTCGTGACAACATCCAGGGTATCACCAAACCGGCCATTCGCCGTCTCGCTCGTCGAGGGGGAGTCAAGCGAATCTCCGGCCTCATCTATGAGGAGACGCGTGGCGTACTCAAGGTGTTTCTTGAGAACGTCATTCGCGACGCGGTTACCTATACGGAGCACGCCAAAAGGAAGACCGTAACTGCCATGGACGTGGTGTACGCTCTCAAGAGACAGGGTCGTACCCTTTACGGTTTCGGCGGTTAATTCTGTCGCTTTCACAAGAACCAACGGCCCTTTTCAGGGCCAAACACACGTTTATTAAAGAGCTCTTGTCTAGAACAAAAATTATTAATAATAACTACTCTTATACCTGACTCACGTTCGACCGTGTTGCCTCAAAGCACTACGGTGATGACGCCGTTCGGCTGTTGCCCGACTCAGAACATCTACCTTGACAGTTACGCCAAGCTAGGTTGTCTGCGAAAGGGCTGATTTGTTGTGGTTTGAGTACTGAGTCATTGTCATGACTCTTAACCTCGTGAATGAATTTATTAACCTGATGAAATGAGCCTGCAGAATACTACAGGTGATTGGTTGTGTTGCCCGACGCAGATATCCACCTTGACAGAAACGCCAAGCTAGGTCACCTGTGAAAGGGCTGATCTTATGTTCGAGTACGTCACTATCGTGACTCCTGGCCGTCTTGAATGAATTAAATACCTTGTACAAACAATTTGTATAATTATTGACACCGTGAGTGAAATTGGTGATAATGAATGATTGTGCTGGGTCTCTGGATTTGGGAGGATTTTTTTTTTTTTTTTATTGGGATGTGGGAAGGTATGATGATGATGATATGTTGATGTTCCGTGTCTACGGTGATGAGATCGCCATAAGTGCCATATATAAAACTTCCTGACCATCCTCTACGTGGTTCGACATCCCAACAAAAGAAAATCCTCCCCAAATCCCGAGACCCATCGCGATCGTTCACAATCACCAACTTCACTCACAGTGTCAATAATCATACAATTGTTTGTACAAGATATTAATTTATTCAAGAGGCCAGGAGTCACGATAGTGACTCCGTACTCTAACACAAATATAGCCCTTTCACAGGCGGCCTAGCTTGCCATCAGAGTCAAGGTAGAAATGTCCTGCGTCGGGCTACAAAAACCACACACCTGTAGTATTCTGCAGGCTCATTTCATCAGGTAAACAAGTTCATTCGCGAGGTTAAGAGTCATGACAATGACTCGGTATCAAACAACAAATCAGCCCTTTCATAGACAACCTGGCGTGGCATAACTGTCAAGTCAGATGTTCTATGTCGGGCAACAGCCGAAGGCGCCCCCCCCCCCCCCCTCTACGTGGTTCGAATCCCGTTCGGCTGTTGCCAGACATAGAACATCTGACTTGAATCAGTCGGAACCACCCCTTTTATCTCCCGAGTTCATTATTATTATCAAAGCGAATTAAGTTGACCTCCTGACCACGAATGTCTCAATACGAATCCCGTTAGACCTAAAATCCCACGACCCTTCAACCCCACATACCTCACGAATGTTACAAATGTTGGAAACGCCATCCTACGACGTGACACCAACTCATGTTTGCTGTCATCAACCCATTCTAACAGATTTCTTGAGCTCAAGAACAAAACTAGTAATGCTTCAGTACAGTAAACCCGATAGGTCCTGCCTAATAGAAAAATAACAATAGCATATTCATCGAACATTTCTCTTTTAACTAGGAATGTTTGTTGGCCCTGAAAAGGGCCGATTTAAGACAGCAAGATCTAAGAGGTTTACGCCTTCTTCTCGGTCTTTTTGGGGAGAAGCACTGCCTGGATGTTTGGAAGGACGCCGCCTTGTGCTATGGTCACGCCTGAGAGAAGTTTGTTGAGTTCCTCGTCATTGCGAATAGCCAGTTGCAGATGACGTGGGATGATTCGAGTTTTCTTGTTGTCACGGGCTGCGTTTCCGGCTAACTCGAGGACCTCAGCCGCCAGGTACTCCATGACTGCTGCGAGATAAACGGGGGCGCCAGCACCAACTCGCTCGGCGTAGTTACCCTTCCTAAGCAAGCGATGGATCCTTCCAACGGGAAATTGAAGACCGGCTCTGCTAGAGCGCGACTTTGACTTCCCCTTCACTTTACCGCCTTTACCTCTGCCCGACATGATAGGGAATAGGTACGATACGTAAAATAACGCAGCGATGAAGGCTGCGCGATATATACGCCATTTTTGGTTTCCCAAGCTATTTACCATAGTACGTCCTGAGGTTACGGGCCAATAGAATTGTTTTCTCACCAGCTATTGGTGGGATTAATGGATAAAATCTTTGTATGAGCCGAAATTGAACAATTTTAGACCCACCTATTGGTGGGATCGAAGGGAAGAGACCTCATTTAAATAGCGACGCGAAACCGGTGCGATTACGATTTTCAAACATGCCTCCTAAACAAGCGGGAAAGCTGCCAAAAAGGCCGGTAAGGCTCAGAAGAACATCTCCAAGGGCGATAAAAAGAAGAAACGCAAGAGGAAGGAAAGCTACGCCATCTACATCTACAAAGTTCTGAAGCAAGTCCATCCAGACACTGGGATCTCCAGCAAAGCGATGAGCATCATGAACAGCTTCGTCAACGACATCTTCGAGCGCATCGCAGCCGAGGCCAGCCGCCTGGCTCACTATAACAAACGGTCTACCATCACCAGTCGGGAGATCCAGACCGCTGTCCGCCTACTTCTGCCAGGTGAGCTGGCCAAGCACGCCGTCAGTGAGGGAACCAAGGCTGTCACTAAGTACACCAGTTCAAAGTAAACAGTCTTTGTGTAGCAAACGGCCCTTATTAGGGCCACCAAACACAATTAAAGAGGAGCTAATTGTATTTGCTATCAGAAGCAAAAAATTCTCTTCGATGTAATATGAAAGAAACACAAACTCATATAGCGTTTCCCTAATTCTATTAAGTTATAGTTTTGTTTGAGGCGAATACACGAAAATAACATTTCTTGGGTACCAATAAATTATGTAGAAAACTAAATTCATGTTAATGATTTCTATAGAATTAGAAAAGGTCCCACAGGTGAAACAAAATAATCCACTGTCAACAGGTTTTAATCTTAAAATTTATAAATATTGCTTCAATGCAAATTATATATATATCTATAAATGTGTCTTAGGAACTTTACGGCAGTACATTCCATGGAAACGTATCCATCCACTTCAAACCAAATCCCAAGAAAAGTCAAAATCCTACCGATCCCTTTCCCGGAAAACGACTCTCACAATTCACCATCATACCTTAATAACACCTTCCTTATCCCAATAAAAGAATATCCTTCCTCTACCCGAGACCCAGCGCAATCACTCGCAATCATCATTATCATCTCAATGCGTAATTCATACGCATGTAAATTACTTACAGCCTCATCTCATAGGTTTCACTTCACTGGAAACAATTAGTCATACAATAGGCCAAGAGTCACGACAGTGACTTGGTACTCAAACAATAAATCAGCTCTTTCTAAGATGACCTAGATTGGCGATTCTGTAAATTTGGATATTCTTAGTCGGGCGACGGCAGTTCATTCCATTTAAAATATATACATCACGAGAGTGAAGTAGTTATATATTTTGACTAGCCCCCTTCCCCATAAAAAAAATGGTAAAGAATCCTGTAAAACAAAGCTTTAAATCATCCATCATGTCAATATAAAAACAAAACTTTTTATCCTTCCTCCTATTTTCATCTCATTCCTCTATAATTTTGTTTGCTCTAGGCGCGAAAGGAATTGTGTATACACCAATCAAACAAATTGTTAAAATCAAATTAATTTTTCGGCTTCCTCCACTTTCATTTACTACCCTCGTTTCCCCAAATTTTATTTTATTTTAATTATTATATTTTTTTTTGCGTTCTTCGTCACTACATCTATTTCTCTTTCCTCACCCCCTACAACAACTTTTTTTTTTCAACGACTATATAATATACTATCAACATTTTTATTTAAGAATAAATTAAATTTTCAAAATAAAATATAGCCTATGTTACTCGCTGATAATGTAGCTTTATATTGGTGAAAGAATTTTTAAAATCGGTCCAATAGTTTTGAGTTTATCCATTACAAACAAAAAAATCAAATCTTTCCTCTTTATAATACTCGTATCGATAGATTGTTATTGTTTGTTCGCCTGATTTGTAGTGTATAAATTCGCTAATAGGTAGCGTTTGTGTTGACTTATCAGCTCGACACGAAACAGGTGTCGCTTAGCACGAGAATATGCATGGAAAGAAAGGCGCGGTATATGTAGTGTGTACAAAAACAACACAGTCCTAATACAAGCTTGACGCGATGAGACTGACGCCTTTTCCAACGTGACCATTGGGTCTTATGAATTAAAGGATTTTTTTTACGCTGCGTCTTACTACCCGCCTTACTTAATAAACGCCTTTTAAATACGCTAATAAGGTGGGATGAGAAAGAATTCTGAGGAAATTTAAACTCATTTGCTTTTAAAGAGAGAAAAACTAATCATGGATTTAATGCAGATTGCTCTGGATGCGATGCAGTAAAAAAATATATATATATATATATTTAGCACCGCGTCTTACTACCCGTTCTGGTTATACGCTTTAAGTACTAATTACGCTAATGGATTAGGAATTGGAAAGGTTGAATTAGAGGAAGTGAACCCGCATTTGCGTGGAGGGAGAGTGGAAAACCATTTAGGAAAACCACCCGACCGCCGAGATTCGAGCCTCGATCTCCCCGTCCTCAGCAGTCGAGCGCAACACGACAAGCGCGTTAGCCAACTAAGCCACCGAGGCGGGTATATATATAATATATATATATATATCTTCATAATATACAGGAGTACAAATTAATAAAATGCTTATAGCTTGGTTAGTCACGTCACTAGATACAAATCTAAATCTATAAGCACCTGGTTCAATTCCCGATGCGTTCAAAGTTTTATTCCAATGTATCTGAAGGGGGGGGGGGGGAGGGGAACTCCACAATTTATGTTGCTATAGAATAAAGATAACGACTTAAGCATCTAAATCTATTTAACCTCAATAATGGTGAAGAAAACGACTTCTAAGAATTGGGTTCTTAATATGATGTTTCTAAATCGCTGTCGATTTTCTTAACTATAATGTATGAAGGCTATGTAGATCAGGTAGGACAATAGGCACTTCCGTCTTACTGCCCACCTCCCCCAATCCACTAGAGCATATTTGAAAATCGACTCGACCGGCCAGGCATTCTTTCCTACCCCGTCGCATGTCTTCGAACAGCGTTGCCAAAGGTATCTGTAATCTCACCTTATTGCAATTCTACCAAGTCGGGAGAACCCGATTCAAATTTTGTTTAGATATTTAGAATGCAGAATAAAGTAGTGAGTGAATGTATTAGTTGGGGAGGGGACCACATAAAACTTTCAATCAACCACACACCTTTTTACTCACTCATTCACACTCACCTCAACTCACTCACTCACTCTCACATATCACTCTCTCTCACACATACACCACAATTTTTCTCTCATCTCCTCTCACCACATACAAAGACTCACAAACCCTGTATCTCTCTCTCACACACATAACTCTCTCTCTCTCACACACACAACACACACACACACACTAACACACCCACCCATAGAAAGACTTTAACTCCAATTTCACAACACTACTAATACAACTACTACTAAACTAACTACTAACTACTACTAGAAATAAAACTATACTACTATAAATACATACATACTACTAGAACTACTACTATAAATACTACAACTACTAGAACTACTACTATAACTACTAGAAACTACTACTACTACAACTTATAACTACTATTATAACAACTAACTACTAATACACTACTACTAGACACAACTACTACACTAATAACTACTATTTACACTTCTACTACTATAACCTGCTACTAAAATACTACAACTATTACTACAACTACTACTAGAAACAACAACAACTACTACTACTACTACTACTACTAAACTACTACTACTACTACTACTAGAACAACTAATACTAATACTACTACTAGAACTACTACAAAACTACTACTTAACACAACTAATACTACTACTACTACAACTACTACTAGAACTACAACTACTACTAGAACTACTACTAGAAACACACTAATACTAATACTACTACTAGAACTACTACTAGAATTACAACTATGAAACAACTAATACTAATACTACTATAAACTACTACTAAATTACAACTAGAACAACTAATACTAATACTACTACTAAACTACTACTAAACAACTAATACTAATACTACTATACTAGAACTACTACTAGAACTACTACTAGAAACAACTAATACTAATACTACTACTATAACTACTACTAGAACAACTACAACTTTAGCTAATACTACTACTACTACTACAAAATACTACTACTAAAAAATACTACTAGAACTAATACTACTACTATAACTACTACTAGAACAACTACAACTATAGCTAATACTACTACTACTAACACTACTACTACTATAACTACTACTAAACTAATACTACTACTAAACTACTACTAGAACAACTACAACTATACTAATACTACTACTACTACAACAACTACTAACTACTATACTAAGAACAACTACTACAACTACTACTATAACAACTACTACAACTACTACTATAACTAATACTAGAATTACAAACTATAGCTACTACTACTACTACTACTACAACAACCAATACTAGAACTTCTACAACTACTACTATAACTACTACAACAACTACTACTAAACTAACTACTATTGAACTACTACAACTACTACTACAACTATTACTACAACTACTACTATAACTAAATACAACAACAACTACTAGAACTACTACTATTGTAACTACTACAACTACTACAACAACTACTAACAACTATTACTACAACTACTACTATAACTACTACTACGTGAAAAAAAGAACATGGAAAAAGAAAAAAACCTACTTTACTTATTTAATTAAATATATATATATATATATATTATATATATATATAATATTATATATAAATTCTCCTACAGTTTTTTATAAAAAAATCGTTTATTTTACTACTCATTGCACGAGGAACTTAATCTCGGGACCTCTGGATTTAGGTAGCACTTATATTTAAAAGTTTATCTTATTATATTGTAATGGAAACAAATACAAGGTTATGAAATTTTTAAAAAAAATTAAGTTATTTGTTTGTGTTATTTATGTATTTTGAATATTACTCATATCAAATCCTGCCTATGGAGCTCCGTTAATTTACATTACTGAGGTAACATAATTTCTTAACAAAACAAAACAAAAAATGGAAACTTTCACCATAGTCATTCTGTATTGAAAGCTACATTCTCTAATGTCTGTTCCGGTAGGAAATTGACTTCTAAAGGCCTTTTTCCTCCATAAATCTATTATATAAGTAAAGATAATTGGTAGGAAAAAAGACCTTTCAGAGAGTAATTCCTACCGTGAATGAGTATATATTTGATTAAGAAAGATATGTAAATCTTCTCTCTTCCTCTCCAAGTTAAATTTTACACTCTTGGGGAAAACGTTTATAGTTCAAAGTTTTAATAACTTGCAACACAGTGTCCCTTTTTGTCTCTTGATTTGGGAACTTAAACATTCCCAGCTTTATTATATTTTTAAACCGACGCCAAAAGAAGACCAAAACTAAAAACTTATCGTCCCCTTCAATTCTTCAAAAAAAAAAAACAATAAACAAACAAAAAACAAAACAACTTTCCAAATACACACCAAAGAGGTGATACAATTTAGAGCTAGGAATATTGCTAGAATAGTGACGTAATGGATGATACTTATACTTAGCACCGCGTCTTACTACCCGTTCGGGTTATACGCTTTAAGTACTAATTACTTTAATGGATTAGGAATCGGGAAGGTTGAATTAGAGGAAGTGAACCCGAATTTGCGTGGAGGGAGAGTGGAAAACCATTTAGGAAACCCCCCCCCCCCAGTTCACCCGATCGAATTCGAACCTCGGACGTATGGATGAGAGCTTTAGTAATAGGAAATGGCAAAGAGAAATAAATACTTTAATGAATCGTAAGACCAAACTATATGTATATTTTAAAATTCTAATCATCTTTTTGAGTTTTTACCATGTTAAAGAAAGCTCAAAGTTATTTTATTTGGGAAGTGAAAATAAGTAAATACAATGTTGGCACAACTATACGTAAATCAACAGAATAAGAGTAAATAATAGATATTTTGTTACTCTAATTAATTATAATTAAAGGGGAGGGTTTTCTTTGTCACAACTACTCTCTTTCCAATAAACATTACTGCCGAACTATAGAATTTGAGCGTGGTTTTTCTTAAATGTTTTCACACTCTCTCTACACGCAAACTGTGGGTATACCGCCTATTTATTTATATAAAATAGTTGGGAGGGATGGGGTTAGCTTAAGTTACTTCCTGCTTTGACACACACCTACTCCCAGGACAAAATATAAGTGTATTTAATATATTTCTAATATCGCTAACCCCTGATCGCAAGGAACTTGAGAAATGGGCAACGCTGTCCTAAACCACTATTAACGTTGCCTCCAATGCGTATTAAGGTGTACCAAAGGTGACCACCCATCCCATATTTAATTTTACTTTGAGAGTCTCAACCACCTTTTTTACATACCCGGGAGAAAAATAACGCGTATGTTTTCCGTAAATGTCCCTATTTTTGAAATTGCATGGTGTTAATCATTGAAACTTAGGTATCTTACAATATTACTCTTTCAGAGTTTATTAAAACAAACATAGCAATTGTAGGATATTTTCGGTTGTGGACTGCCCTGAGTTTTGGAATTTAGCCGTTGGGCGTTGGAAATACCCGATTTCTAAACTTATCACTAGTCATTGACAAGATAGTGTCCCGTATTTGTGTTATTAAGAAAATGGACACCTTAGGTACCATACGCCGATGATGATTATTAATTATTATTATTATTATTATTATTATTATTATGAATGCACTATCACACGCATGCAGCCACTCTGGAAAATACTTCCCACACTCCCCTCGAACTCTGAATAGGATTAAAATTGTGAACACGTGGAGGTTACCTTTCGATAAGTATGGAATTCCTGTTATTTGCAGGGTTGATGTTCAAAGAATAGATCCTAGAACTCCTCTTGTATTCACGATCGCTGATAATTAATTATTCACTCAACAAGGCGAAGCACTCGCGCACTAACACACACACAAAAACACTTTACTTAATGTAGCCAACAAACACTTCACTACCGCATATTCCCGCAAGCTACTCGAAAAAACTTTATTTACAACGAATTAATAAGGCGTTCACGAATGCCTTGACTCAGAACATATGAGCATCGAGGATAAAATTATGCAACGTGGACAAACACAGCCTAAACACTTGCCACAGGAGAGCAAACAAAACAAAAAATAATATCCAAGCTTCCACCGTAACATAAATTGACTTGAGAAAATAAATTATGTTCTAACAAAAACAAAATGTGTTTTTAATTCATAAGCTAGTTCTCTCTCTTTGGTTGGAAGAAGAGTAGAAAAATTCAAACATATTTACTTGCGGCCAACATTGATAACATTTTACTATACTATTTGTGATACTCTTTAACTATTGATAATATCAATAAAAAAATTACAGCTGCAGGTAACATTAATTGAGGAATGCATATTTTAAAATTGTTTAGATAAATTCTACCGTTCTCCCTAACGAAATCAAACTTTATATTATACGGTGGTGTGTGTGTTTTGTGTGTGTGTGTGTGTGTGTGTGTGTGTTGTGTGTGTTGTGTGTGTTGTGTGTGTGTGTGTGTGTGACAAATTTAACGGTTACTTTCAATGTTCTTGTGTGAAAACATATATCTTATGAATAAATATCATCCATGCTGTTTACCGTCTGCTAAGACTACACTTATATTTAAATTTGGCTATTAGCTTATATATTGGTTTTTAAAAACTATATTATATTGAAAGTTCGATAGATATAATGAATAAAGTATCTTAAACCTTATTACATTTGTTTGAGTGACAAACTTTGTGTAGTTGCCATACGTTCAAACGATAATTTGAGTTGTAGGCTTGTAAGAAGTACGGTATCTACTAAACCCTGATTTTAGTAGGAATCACAATCTGTAAGGCTTCATTTCGTACCAGAATACTATCATACATTAGTATTTGGTAGAATAAACGGTCATTTAGAGTGGAAGTAGAAATTCCCTTCCTACATAATCTCAAGTGTAGGATAAGATTCTGGTACGAGATAAAGCATTCCAAACAAGCTTCCTTCAAAAATCATCGTATATATTAGCCTACATTAATTTATTTAAAGAAAAAACTCACCAGTTTAAAACTTTGTTATGCTCCCAAAGCTTTTACTGACACATTTATTTCATTTAACTAATCACACTTTACTGTACCTAATATATTCAATCAAATTAATGAACGATGTCAAAATGCCACATTTACTTGTATGGGTGTAGGCGAGAAAGAGTTACCCGAAAGTTTCCTTCTCTCTTACACAATGGTATGCAGCCGATAGCTTGAAAATTTCAGCCACAGGTGTCTCACCAGTTATATTATAGATATCAATCGCATAAGTATTTAAAATGAAATGTCACTAATAACATCTTTGCATTGTAAAAACGTTTATCTAAATGTAAAAATCCACCCAAACATCAATTTATTTAATCTATTAATTTTATTGGCAACCGCATCTAGGCCTACTAGGATGTTTATGAGCCACTTGGTTCTTTTTATAAACCAACTAAACAATCAATCAGTTTTCATAACTTGGAAGGTTGATAGATGCTTTTTACCTATATACACATAAAATATTTTTTTCAGGTAAAACAATACGCCAACGACACGCGGTGTTCCAAGGCGGTCACCCAACCATGTACTGCCCACGCCCAATGTTGTTTAACTTCGGTGATCGGACGAGAACCGGTGTGTTCAACATGGTATGGCCGTTGGCGAATAGACATGTCTCCCTAAGCTATATACGAATGTTTGGTGGGTGATTTGAAAATATTTATTATGTTTGTTATATTTGTTATTATTAACAGTACCGGCTACCACGTCGCATATACAGTGTCTCAACGACATTTTTGAAAAGCTGCACACAGTTCATAAATTTTATTTATAACACACCACGCTGGCGAACAAAAACACACACATATCACGGCTAGTACCGGGTTTCAAGGCCCTCAACTAAACGTTATACAAACAATAATGTAAATGCAACATATAGTCTTGAATTTTTTTTATTATTATATATATTAGAAAGAGAAACTGTTTGAAACAATCATTTGAATATAATTAACACATGCTATTGGGCGAGAGATGAATTATACACAACCAAAATTAATACATTGTTGAATAATATTTTCAAAATAATATGTCAACGACACGTGGTGTTCCCAAGCGGTCACCCATCCAAGTACTGACCACGCCCGATGCTGCTTAACTTCGGTGATCGGACGAGAACCGGTGTTTTCAGCATGGTATGGCCGTTGACAATAAGTTGGGGGTATTCTAGGCATATATGAGCATTATAAAAAGCTATATAGCTCCTTATTCATTAAAAAAAAATAATCATATATATTGGTTTTATCAGTTCAGGTATTAATATAAGTTTACGTGTCAAAACTTGTTTAGATAAGATGAGTTGAGTTTGTAGTATACCCGAATCTATTCTCTACCTACGGCGCTGCCCTCGTTTGGTCTGGCTTATATTCTGGTGTTCGAGCCCCAGACGCGTGTACAGAGTTTGTTTCAAGCGAGTATTTCCCCTCCCCCATGCCGCAAACGCGGGGGACATTTTATATAAACTCCAACTTGAACTGTCTGAATCAATGTAGATATCTCAGACGAGTTACGTATATTATATCGAAAAAGTATTATAAACTCTCCCCAAGGGCTGATGAAGATAATTTGGGCCTAAACTATTTTATAGTGGTAAGAAACTTTTTTTTTTTTTTTTTTTAACTTTTCATAAAACAAATTTGGTTACTTAGATTATATAAGGGTTTGTCAAGGCCACTAAGAACTTCTATAGCTCCGATTAGATGATTTAACTTCATTAAGGCTCGGTCCGTAAAGCGGTCGGCACGTTGAGCTGGGTGTCATTTTTCTAGAGTTGCACCAATTACACCATCAGAAAATATGTGCTGGCTTAACCTAAAGATTTGTTTGAACATCTCTTCTCTCACTGAGGTAGCTACGCGCCCTTAGTCAAAGACATTCTACTTCAGATACTTTGGTTTGCAAGGGGCGGCCGTTTTGTTACTACTATATTGTGATTCTATTACTTACGCTAGAGGCATCTGTGGATGTTATATATTAAATATAGCGTGTGAATTTCTTATAATAATAAATAGCTATCCTCATTTTCAACCTACATAATCACATTGAATAAATGGGACGCGCTCGACCTCTCTGTCTGTCTATCTATATCCAACCTATAGACGGTAGCGGCGCCTCTGGTGGCAGCGGGATGAACTAGAGGCTGGAGCGTCGGCCGACATACCCCCCTCCAAAAGCTCAAAGAAATAAATAATATATAAGTCTTTTGGCGGGAAAAAAAATTCAAACAAACGCGGAGGGCCCTAACCTGTCATACTTCTCACCAGCAAAAGTCATACTTCTCAAATCACGAAACACCTATACCTACGTCACAGTTTATCGTAAACGAGAGAGCCGAACCGCCTCCCCCGTCATTCACGACGTGACGTGTCAACAAACGTTTACTTTTTGCGAAGGATTTGTATTCGGGAAATCTACAACCGGGGAGGTTTTGTGTTCGGTGCAACGCTAACTTTGGAAAGCCTTCCTGCCTTCCCAGTTGGTCGTGAAGCTACGCTACTTCGTCAGCGGGTCCGAGAAGGATTAAACAAGGGTCCTACGTCCCTAAGGGGTCCCGGACAAAGCCTTACCAGGAGAGCGTCCTTCAACTCTCACGGTGAGCATGAAAGGGTAGCGCACCTCGACCTTGGAGTTATTTGTGCACGGTCCACGGGGTATGTGTGACCCTGATCAGCTTTCAGGGGTCAGCGTGAAACTATTCGGGAACCCAGGATAGGAGTTTGATGCGTCTCCGGGGTAAGTGACCTGTTCGTACTTTAGGCTAAAAGGGTGATGGGCACCTGTGAAACTTCGAGCTTCGCGGTTGTCTCGGCGCGCGCCGTTTCGTGGTTTTCTGAGCCGTCCGTGACAGTTATAATGCATTACTTGAGAACATGCGGGTTTTATATTCGAATTACCATTCGTTTTCTTACTCCTCGAACCTATCATCTACCGATAATGGCAGATACAGCAGCGGCGACGGCACCGTCCCCGGCTACGGCGGCCTCTCCGAAAAAGAGCAAGGCTGCGGCTAGCAAGAAGCCCAGAGTAAAGCCCGCCATCCGCGCACCTCCGAGATGGTAAGCAGCGCCATCGGCAGCCTCAAGGAAAGAGGCGGCTCTTCCCTTCAGGCCATCAAGAAGTATGTCGCGGCCAACTATAAGGTAGACGCGGAAAAGCTGGCCCCCTTCATAAAGAAATACCTAAAGTCTGCCGTGACCTCCGGAGAGTTGGTGCAAACCAAAGGCAAAGGCGCGTCTGGCTCCTTCAAGCTTCCCGTGGCCCCGGGAAAGGAGGGGGCTAAGCCCGCCGGTCCCAAGAAGGCACCGAAGGAGAAGAAGTCTACAACGGCCAAGAAGGCTCCCAGGGCGGTCGGTACTCCGAAGAAGGCGAAGAAGGTACCTGCAGCGGCGGAGAAGAAAAAGAAAGTGACTCCGAAGCCCAAGAAGTCTCCTTCCAAGGCGAAGAAGGTGTCCCGCCCGCCTACTAAAAAGCCCCGTGCACCCAAGCCCAAGAAGGTCGCCCCTAAGGCGAAAACCCCAAAGAAGCCGGCACCGAAGAAGAAGTGAAGCTTTTTTAACCTACCTGGCGTTAAACATCGGCCCTTATCAGGGCCAAACAAATGTGTATGACAAAGAGCAAATCAGTTGGTGACACGTTACTAAACGAGGATTTAAATAAATCGTTCTAGGTCTGCCAGTCCCACAAGTTCAGTTCAGCTAAACTTGCAAAAGAAAGGCAAGGTTTTTGATACATTGTCTTGGTGATGTTATCAAACGGATGGTTCTACTATATATATATATAAATAAACCATACAGTATATCGAGAGCCCTGCTTTTCTCTTGACAAGTGTGGGTGGTGTATATATTTAGCACCGAGGGTTATTAATATACAATACTTGGGTTGACGGGTGGGAAGCTGATTGGCCCAGAGTTGTATGTGTGGTACAGGATGATTAATTAGGTCAACTGGATCATTCGGTTTAAGGAAGTAGTTGGTAGTCTAGTCCTTCGTCAGGTATGTTCCAAATATTTTAACCAAGGCAGGGTTTTCTCTAACGAAAACATCCCTTTTTATTATTATATTTCCAAATAGCCTGTTGCAATTTGCTCTCAATCGAAAGGGTTGTTTAGCCCTTAAAAGGGCTGTTGTGCTGAGTGGTCCCAGTGACGAGGCACTTAAGCTCGCTCTCCGCGGATACGGCGGGCTAGCTGGATGTCCTTGGGCATGATAGTGACGCGTTTGGCGTGGATAGCGCAAAGGTTGGTATCTTCGAACAGTCCGACCAGGTAGGCCTCGCTGGCTTCCTGAAGAGCCATCACGGCGGAGCTTTGAAAGCGCAGGTCCGTCTTGAAGTCCTGAGCTATCTCTCGCACCAACCGTTGGAACGGTAGCTTGCGGATCAGAAGCTCCGTGCTCTTCTGGTAGCGGCGGATCTCGCGGAGAGCCACGGTGCCGGGCCGATACCTGTGGGGTTTCTTGACGCCACCTGTCGCTGGCGCACTTTTGCGAGCGGCCTTAGTCGCCAACTGCTTGCGGGGAGCCTTCCCTCCGGTAGACTTACGAGCCGTCTGTTTCGTACGTGCCATGTTAGATGCGAGAACGGAATATGCGCGTGCCCGTGAAAATACTACTTTTGTTAACTAGAGAAACGTCTCGATTGGCCGAGCTTGGTGCGGATCTATTGGCTGAAGTATCACCGACCAATGGCACGACATTTGGCATCTAGCAAAACCACCACTTTCAACGGTTCTCTCGTATACTGTTCGAGCCAGCAACGAAAGCAGTAGATACAATGACTGGTCGCGGCAAGGGAGGCAAGGGTCTTGGAAAAGGTGGCGCGAAACGCCATAGAAAGGTCCTTCGTGACAACATCCAGGGTATCACCAAACCGGCCATTCGCCGTCTCGCTCGTCGAGGGGGAGTCAAGCGAATCTCCGGCCTCATCTATGAGGAGACGCGTGGCGTACTCAAGGTGTTTCTTGAGAACGTCATTCGCGACGCGGTTACCTATACTGAGCACGCCAAAAGGAAGACCGTAACTGCCATGGACGTGGTGTACGCTCTCAAGAGACAGGGTCGTACCCTTTACGGTTTCGGCGGTTAATTCTGTCGCTTTCACAAGAACCAACGGCCCTTTTCAGGGCCAAACACACGTTTATTAAAGAGCTCTTTGTCTAGAACAAAAATTATTAATAATAACTACTCTTATACCTGACTCACGTTCGACCGTGTTGCCTCAAAGCACTACGGTGATGACGCCGTTCGGCTGTTGCCCGACTCAGAACATCTACCTTGACAGTTACGCCAAGCTAGGTTCCGGACTCCACTGGGATAACCGCCTAGGTCAACCTTCTAGCCAGAGAATAACGCTGGCGGCCCCAGATGGGGAATGGATATGTAACCATCCGCGTCAAACCTATTCCCTACAGTCAAGTTAAACCTTTCGGGTCGAAATCGACTCACTATATCATCCACAAATCACAATCATACCTTAAACACACCTACCCACATCCCAAGAAAAGAAAATCCCCCCCCCAATTCCCGCGACCCAGCGCAATCATTCACCATCATACCTTAAACACACCTACCCACATCCCAAGAAAAGAAAATCCTCCCCAATTCCTGAGACCCAACGCAGTCACTCACAACTCACCACATTCCTTAAACACACCTTCCCACATCCCAAGAAAAGAAAATCCTCCCAAATTCCCACGACCCAACACAATCACAATTGCACCTCAAAGGGTAATTTACTAATACACGTGTAATTCTCTTACAGCCTCATTTCATCTGTTTCATTTCATAGGTATTAATTTCATTCGCGAGGTTAAGAGTCACGACAGTGACTCGGTACTCAAACAACAAATCAGCCCTTTCATAGACAACCTGGCGTGGCATAACTGTCAAGTCAGATGTTCTATGTCGGGCAACAGCCGAACGGCGCCCCCCCTCTACGTGGTTCGAATCCCGTTCGGCTGTTGCCCGACATAGAACATCTGACTTGAATCCAGTCGGAACCACCCCTTTTATCTCCCGAGTTCATTATTATTATTATTATCAAAGCGAATTAAGTTGACCTCCTGACGACCACGAATGTCTCAATACGAATCCCGTTAGACCTAAAATCCCACGATGTTACAAATGTTGAAACGCCATCCTACGACGTGACACCAACTCATGTTTGCTGTCATCAACCCATTCTAACAGATTTCTTGAGCTCAAGAACAAAACTAGTAATGCTTCAGTACAGTAAACCCGATAGGTCCTGCCTAATAGAAAATAACAATAGCATATTCATCGAACATTTCTCTTTTAACTAGGAATGTTTGTTGGCCCTGAAAAGGGCCGATTTAAGACAGCAAGATCTAAGAGGTTTACGCCTTCTTCTCAGTCTTTTTGGGGAGAAGCACTGCCTGGATGTTTGGAAGGACGCCGCCTTGTGCTATGGTCACGCCTGAGAGAAGTTTGTTGAGTTCCTCGTCATTGCGAATAGCCAGTTGCAGATGACGTGGGATGATGCGAGTTTTCTTGTTGTCACGGGCTGCGTTTCCGGCTAACTCGAGGACCTCAGCCGCCAGGTACTCCATGACTGCTGCGAGATAAACGGGGGCGCCAGCACCAACTCGCTCGGCGTAGTTACCCTTCCTAAGCAAGCGATGGATCCTTCCAACGGGAAATTGAAGACCGGCTCTGCTAGAGCGCGACTTTGACTTCCCCTTCACTTTACCGCCTTTACCTCTGCCCGACATGATAGGGAATAGGTACGATACGTAAAATAACGCAGCGATGAAGGCTGCGCGATATATACGCCATTTTTGGTTTCCCAAGCTATTTACCATAGTACGTCCTGAGGTTACGGGCCAATAGAATTGTTTTCTCACCAGCTATTGGTGGGATTAATGGATAAAATCTTTGTATGAGCCGAGATTGAACAATTTTAGACCCACCTATTGGTGGGATCGAAGGGAAGAGACCTCATTTAAATAGCGACGCGAAACCGGTGCGATTTACGATTTTCAAACATGCCTCCTAAAACAAGCGGGAAAGCTGCCAAAAAGGCCGGTAAGGCTCAGAAGAACATCTCCAAGGGCGATAAAAAGAAGAAACGCAAGAGGAAGGAAAGCTATGCCATCTACATCTACAAAGTTCTGAAGCAAGTCCATCCAGACACTGGGATCTCCAGCAAAGCGATGAGCATCATGAACAGCTTCGTCAACGACATCTTCGAGCGCATCGCAGCCGAGGCCAGCCGCCTGGCTCACTATAACAAACGGTCTACCATCACCAGTCGGGAGATCCAGACCGCTGTCCGCCTACTTCTGCCAGGTGAGCTGGCCAAGCACGCCGTCAGTGAGGGAACCAAGGCTGTCACTAAGTACACCAGCTCAAAGTAAACAGTCTTTGTGTAGCAAACGGCCCTTATTAGGGCCACCAAACACAATTAAAGAGGAGCTAATTGTATTTGCTGTCAGAAGCAAAAAATTCTCTTCGATGTAATATGAAAGAAGAAACAAACTCATAGAGCGTTTCCCTAATTCTATTAAGTTATAGTTTTTTTTTGTTTGAGGCGAATACACGAAAATAACATTTCTTGGGTACCAATAAATTATGTAGAAAACGAAATTCATGTTAATGATTTCTATAGAATTAGAAAAGGTCCCACAGGTGAAACAAAATAATCCACTGTCAACAGGTTTTAATCTTAAAATTTATAAATATTTCTTCAATGCAAATATATATATATATATATATATATATATATATATATATATATATATATATATATATGTGTCTTAGGAACTTTACGGCAGACGCCACTGGGATAACCGCCTAGGTCAACCTTCTAGCCAGAGAGTAACGCTGGCGCCACTGACGGCCCCAGATGGGGAATGGATATGTAACCATCCGCGCCAAACCTATTCCCTACAGTCAAGTTAAACCTTTCGATCCACCTCCCGGAAATCGACTCATGAAACAACAACATATATCATCATCATACCTTATACACACCTTCCCACATCCCAACAAAAGAAAATCCCGAGACCCAGCGCGATCGTTCACTATCACCAACTTCACTCACAGTGTCAATAATCATACAATTGTTTGTACAAGGTATCAATTCATTCAAGAGGCCAGGAGTCACGATAGTGACTCCGTACTCTAACACAAATATAGCCCTTTCACAGGCGGCCTAGCTTGGCATCAGAGTCAAGGTAGAAATGTCCTGCGTCGGGCTACAAAAACCACACACCTGTAGTATTCTGCAGGCTCATTTCATCTGTTCCATTTCATCAGGTAAACAAGTTCATTCGCGAGGTTAAGAGTCATGACAATGACTAGGTACTCAAACAATAAATCAGCTCTTTCTAAGATGACCTAGATTGGCGATTCTTTAAATTTGGATATTCTTAGTCGGGCGACGGCAGTACATTCCATTTAAAATATATACATCACGAGAGTGAAGTAGTTATATATTTTGACTAGCCCCCTTCCCCATAAAAAAAAAATAATTGTAAAGAATCCTGTAAAACAAAGCTTCAAATCATCCATCATGTCAATATAAAAACAAAACTTTTTATCCTTCCTCCTATTTTCATCTCATTCCTCTATAATTTTGTTTGCTCTAGGCGCTAAAGGAATTGTGTATACACCAATCAAACAAATTGTTAAAATCAAATTAATTTTTCGGCTTCCTCCACTTTCATTTACTACCCTCGTTTCCCCAAATTTTATTTTATATTAATTTTTTTTTTTTTTTTTTTTTTTTTGCGTTCCTCGTCACTACATCTATTTCTCTTTCCTCACCCCCTTCAACAACTTTTTTTTTCAACGACTATATAATATACTATCAACATTTTTATTTAAGAATAAATTAAATTTTCAAAATAAAATATAGCCTATGTTACTCGCTGATAATGTAACTTTATATTGGTGAAAGAATTTTTAAAATCGGTCCAGTAGTTTTGAGTTTATCCATTACAAACAAAAAAATCAAATCTTTCCTCTTTATAATACTCGTATCGATAGATTCTGTTATTGTTTGTTCGCCTGATTTGTAGTGTATAAATTCGCTAATAGGTAGCGTTTGTGTTGACTTCTCAGCTCGACACGAAACAGGTGTCGCTTAGCAAGAGAATATGCATGGAAAGAAAGGCGCGGTATATGTAGTGTGTACAAAAACAACACAGTCCTAATACAAGCTTGACGCGATGAGACTGACGCCTTTTCCAACGTGACCATTGGGTCTTATGAATTAAAGGATTTTTTTTACGCCGCGTCTTACTACCCGCCTTACTTAATAAACGCCTTTTAAATACGCTAATAAGGTGGGATGAGAAAGAATTCTGAGGAAATTTAAACTCATTTGCTTTTAAAGAGAGAAAAACTAATCATGGATTTAATGCAGATTGCTCTGGATGCGATGCAGTAAAAAAAAATATATATATATATATATATATATTTAGCACCGCGTCTTACTACCCGTTCGGGTTATACGCTTTAAGTACTAATTACGCTAATGGATTAGGAATTGGAAAGGTTGAATTAGAGGAAGTGAACCCGCATTTGCGTGGAGGGAGAGTGGAAAACCATTTAGGAAAAACCACCCGACCGCCGAGATTCGAGCCTCGATCTCCCCGTCCTCAGCAGTCGAGCGCAACACGACAAGCGCGTTAGCCAACTACGCCACCGAGGCGGGTGTATATATATATATCTTCATAATATACAGGAGTAAAAATTAATAAAATGCTTATAGCCTGGTTAGTCGCGTCACTAGATACAAATCTAAATCTATAAGCACCTGGTTCAATTCCCGATGCGTTCAAAGTTTTATTCCAATGTATCTGAAGGGGGGGGGGGGGGGACTCCACAATTTATGTTGCTATAGAATAAAGATAACGACTTAAGCATCTAAATCTATTTAACCTCAATAATGGCGAAAAAAACGACTTCTAAGAATTGGGTTCTTAATATGATGTTTCTAAATCGCTGTCGATTTTCTTAACTATAATGTATGAAGGCTATGTAGATCAGGTAGACTAGGACAATAGGCACTTCCGTCTTACTGCCCACCTCCCCCAATCCACTAGAGCATATTTGAAAATCGACTCGACCGGCCAGGCATTCTTTCCTACCCCGTCGCATGTCTTCGAACAGCGTTGCCAAAGGTATCTGTAATCTCACCTTATGTGCAATTCTACCAAGTCGGGAGAACCCGATTCAAATTTTGTTTAGATATTTAGAATGCAGAATAAAGTAGTGAGTGAATGTATTAGTTGGGGAGGGGACCACATAAAACTTTCAATCAACCACACACCTTTTTACTCACTCATTCACTCACTCACTCACTCACTCACTCTCACATACACTCTCTCTCACACATACACACAATTTTTCTCTCTCTCTCTCACACACATACAAAGACTCACAAACCCTGTATCTCTCTCTCACACACATTAACTCTCTCTCTCTCACACACACACACACACACACACAACACTAACACACCCACCCATAGAAAGACTTTAACTCTCAATTTCACAACACTACTAATACAACTACTACTAAACTACTATAACTACTACTAGAATAACTACTACTATAAATACTACAACTACTAGAACTACTACTATAAATACTACAACTACTAGAACTACTACTATAACTACTAGAACATACTACTACTACAACTATAACTACTATTATAACAACTACTACTATAACTACTACTAGAACAACTACTACAACTATAACTACTATTATAACTTCTACTACTATAACTGCTACTAGAAATACTACAACTATTACTACAACTACTACTAGAACAACAACAACTACTACTACTACTACTACTACTACTACTACTACTACTACTAGAACAACTAATACTAATACTACTACTAGAACTACTACTAGAACTACTACTAGAACAACTAATACTACTACTACTACAACTACTACTAGAACTACAACTACTACTAGAACTACTACTAGAACAACTAATACTAATACTACTACTAGAACTACTACTAGAATTACAACTAGAACAACTAATACTAATACTACTACTAGAACTACTACTAGAATTACAACTAGAACAACTAATACTAATACTACTACTAGAACTACTACTAGAACAACTAATACTAATACTACTACTAGAACTACTACTAGAACTACTACTAGAACAACTAATACTAATACTACTACTATAACTACTACTAGAACAACTACAACTATAGCTAATACTACTACTACTACTACAACTACTACTACTATAACTACTACTAGAACTAATACTACTACTATAACTACTACTAGAACAACTACAACTATAGCTAATACTACTACTACTACAACTACTACTACTATAACTACTACTAGAACTAATACTACTACTATAACTACTACTAGAACAACTACAACTATAGCTAATACTACTACTACTACAACAACTACTACTACTACTAGAACAACTACTACAACTACTACTATAACAACTACTACAACTACTACTATAACTAATACTAGAATTACAACTATAGCTACTACTACTACTACTACTACAACAACCAATACTAGAACTTCTACAACTACTACTATAACTACTACAACAACTACTACTAGAACTACTACTATTGTAACTACTACAACTACTACTACAACTATTACTACAACTACTACTATAACTACTACAACAACAACTACTAGAACTACTACTATTGTAACTACTACAACTACTACAACAACTACTACAACTATTACTACAACTACTACTATAACTACTACTACGTGAAAAAAAGAACATGGAAAAAGAAAAAAAACCTACTTTACTTATTTTATTAAATATATATATATATATATATATATATATATATATAATATGTATATATAATTCTCCTACAGTTTTTTATAAAAAATCGTTTATTTTATCTAGCTCAGTTGCACGAGGAACTTAATCTCGGGACCTCTGGATTTAGGTAGGCACTTATATTTAAAGTTTATCTTATTATATTGTAATGGAAACAAATTACAAGGTTATGAAATTTTAAAAAAATTAAGTTATTTGTTTGGTTATTTATGTATTCTGAATATTACTCATATCAAATCCTGCCTATGGAGCTCCGTTAATTTACATTACTGAGGTAACATAATTTTCTTGAACAAAACAAAACAAAAAAATGGAAACTTCTCACCATAGTCATTCTGTAGTTGAAAGCTACATATCTCTAATGTCTGTTCACGGTAGGAATTGACTTCTGAAAGGCCTTTTTCCCTACCATAAATCTATTATATAGTAGGATATTGGTAGGAAAAAAGACCTTTCAGAGAGTAATTCCTACCGTGAATGGAGTATATATTTGATTAAAGAAAGATATGTATAATCTTCTCTCTTCCTCTCCAAGTTAAATTTTACACTCTTGGGTAAAACGTTTATAGTTCAAAGTTTTAATAACTTGCAACACAGTGTCCCTTTTTGTCTCTTGATTGGGAACTTAAACATTCCAGCTTTATTATATTTTTAAACCGACGCCAAAAGAAGACCAAAACTAAAAACTTATCGTCCCCTTCAATTCTTCAAAAAAAAACAATAAACAAACAAAAAACAAAACAACTTTCCAAATACACACCAAAGAGGTGATACAATTTAGAGCTAGGAATATTGCTAGAATAGTGACGTATGGATGATACTTATACTTAGCACCGCGTCTTACTACCCGTTCGGGTTATACGCTTTAAGTACTAATTACTTTAATGGATTAGGAATCGGGAAGGTTGAATTAGAGGAAGTGAACCCGAATTTGCGTGGAGGGAGAGTGGAAAACCATTTAGGAAACCCCCCCCCCCCAGTTCACCCGATCGAGATTCGAACCTCGGACGTATGGATGAGAGCTTTAGTAATAGGAAATGGCAAAGAGAAATAAATACTTTAATGAATCGTAAGACCAAACTATATGTATATTTTAAAATTCTAATCATCTTTTTGAGTTTTTACCATGTTAAAGAAAGCTCAAAGTTATTTTATTTGGGAAGTGAAAATAAGTAAATACAATGTTGGCACAACTATACGTAAATCAACAGAATAAGAGTAAATAATAGATATTTTGTTACTCTAATTAATTATAATTAAAGGGGAGGGTTTTCTTTGTCACAACTACTCTCTTCCAATAAACATTACTGCCGAACTATAGAATTTGAGCGTGGTTTTTCTTAAATGTTTTCACACTCTCTCTACACGCAAACTGTGGGTATACCGCCTATTTATTTATATAAAATAGTTGGGAGGGATGGGGTTAGCTTAAGTTACTTCCTGCTTTGACACACACCTACTCCCAGGACAAAATATAAGTGTATTTAATATATTTCTAATATCGCTAACCCCTGATCGCAAGGAACTTGAGAAATGGCAACGCTGTCCTAAACCACTATTAACGTTGCCTCCAATGCGTATTAAGGTGTACCAAAGGTGACCACCCATCCCATATTTAATTTTACTTTGAGAGTCTCAACCACCTTTTTTTACATACCCGGGAGAAAAATAACGCGTATGTTTTCCGTAAATGTCCCATATTTTTGAAATTGCATGGTGTTAATCATTGAAACTTAGGTATCTTACAATATTACTCTTTCAGAGTTTATTAAAACAAACATAGCAATTGTAGGATATTTTCGGTTGTGGACTGCCCTGAGTTCTTGGAATTTAGCCGTTGGGCGTTGGAAATACCCGATTTCTAAACTTATCACTAGTCATTGACAAGATAGTGTCCCGTATTTGTGTTATAAGAAAATGGACACCTTAGGTACCATACGCCGATGATGATTATTAATTATTATTATTATTATTATTATTATTATTATGAATGCACTATCACACGCATGCAGCCACTCTGGAAAATACTTCCCACACTCCCCTCGAACTCTGAATAGGATTAAAATTGTGAACACGTGGAGGTTACCTTTCGATAAGTATGGAATTCCTGTTATTTGCAGGGTTGATGTTCAAGAATAGATCCTAGAACTCCTCTTGTATTCACGATCGCTGATAATTAATTATTCACTCAACAAGGCGAAGCACTCGCGCACTAACACACACACAAAAACACTTTACTTAATGTAGCCAACAAACACTTCACTACCCGCATATTCCCGCAAGCTACTCGAAAAAACTTTATTTACAACGAATTAATAAGGCGTTCACGAATGCCTTGACTCAGAACATATGAGCATCGAGGATAAAATTATGCAACGTGGACAAACACAGCCTAAACACTTGCCACAGGAGAGCAAACAAAACAAAAAATAATATCCAAGCTTCCACCGTAACATAAATTGACTTGAGAAAATAAATTATGTTCTAACAAAAACAAAATGTGTTTTTAATTTCATAAGCTAGTTCTCTCTCTTTGGTTGGAAGAAGAGTAGAGAAAATTCAAACATATTTACTTGCGGCCAACATTGATAACATTTTACTATACTATTTGTGATACTCTTTAACTATTGATAATATCAATAAAAAAATTACAGCTGCAGGTAACATTAATTGAGGAATGCATATTTTAAAATTGTTTAGATAAATTCTACCGTTCTCCCTAACGAAATCAAACTTTATATTATACTGGTGTGTGTGTGTGTGTGTGTGTGTGTGTGTGTGTGTGTGTGTGTGTGTGTGTGTGTGTGTGTGTGTGTGTGTGTGTGTGTGTGTGTGACAAATTTAACGGTTACTTTCAATGTTCTTGTGTGAAAACATATATCTTATGAATAAATATCATCCATGCTGTTTACCGTCTGCTAAGACTACACTTATATTTAAATTTGGCTATTAGCTTATATATTGGTTTTTAAAAACTATATTATATTGAAAGTTCGATAGATATAATGAATAAAGTATCTTAAACCTTATTACATTTGTTTGAGTGACAAACTTTGTGTAGTTGCCATACGTTCAAACGATAATTTGAGTTGTAGGCTTGTAAGAAGTACGGTATCTACTAAACCCTGATTTTAGTAGGAATCACAATCTGTAAGGCTTCATTTCGTACCAGAATACTATCATACATTAGTATTTGGTAGAATAAACGGTCATTTAGAGTGGAAGTAGAAATTCCCTTCCTACATAATCTCAAGTGTAGGATAAGATTCTGGTACGAGATAAAGCATTCCAAACAAGCTTCCTTCAAAAATCATCGTATATATTAGCCTACATTAATTTATTTAAAGAAAAAACTCACCAGTTTAAAACTTTGTTATGCTCCCAAAGCTTTTACTGACACATTTATTTCATTTAACTAATCACACTTTACTGTACCTAATATATTCAATCAAATTAATGAACGATGTCAAAATGCCACATTTACTTGTATGGGTGTAGGCGAGAAAGAGTTACCCGAAAGTTTCCTTCTCTCTTACACAATGGTATGCAGCCGATAGCTTGAAAATTTCAGCCACAGGTGTCTCACCAGTTATATTATAGATATCAATCGCATAAGTATTTAAAATGAAATGTCACTAATAACATCTTTGCATTGTAAAAACGTTTATCTAAATGTAAAAATCCACCCAAACATCAATTTATTTAATCTATTAATTTTATTGGCAACCGCATCTAGGCCTACTAGGATGTTTATGAGCCACTTGGTTCTTTTTATAAACCAACTAAACAATCAATCAGTTTTCATAACTTGGAAGGTTGATAGATGCTTTTTACCTATATACACATAAAATATTTTTTTCAGGTAAAACAATACGCCAACGACACGCGGTGTTCCAAGGCGGTCACCCAACCATGTACTGCCCACGCCCAATGTTGTTTAACTTCGGTGATCGGACGAGAACCGGTGTGTTCAACATGGTATGGCCGTTGGCGAATAGACATGTCTCCCTAAGCTATATACGAATGTTTGGTGGGTGATTTGAAAATATTTATTATGTTTGTTATATTTGTTATTATTAACAGTACCGGCTACCACGTCGCATATACAGTGTCTCAACGACATTTTTGAAAAGCTGCACACAGTTCATAAATTTTATTTATAACACACCACGCTGGCGAACAAAAACACACACATATCACGGCTAGTACCGGGTTTCAAGGCCCTCAACTAAACGTTATACAAACAATAATGTAAATGCAACATATAGTCTTGAATTTTTTTTATTATTATATATATTAGAAAGAGAAACTGTTTGAAACAATCATTTGAATATAATTAACACATGCTATTGGGCGAGAGATGAATTATACACAACCAAAATTAATACATTGTTGAATAATATTTTCAAAATAATATGTCAACGACACGTGGTGTTCCCAAGCGGTCACCCATCCAAGTACTGACCACGCCCGATGCTGCTTAACTTCGGTGATCGGACGAGAACCGGTGTTTTCAGCATGGTATGGCCGTTGACAATAAGTTGGGGGTATTCTAGGCATATATGAGCATTATAAAAAGCTATATAGCTCCTTATTCATTAAAAAAAAATAATCATATATATTGGTTTTATCAGTTCAGGTATTAATATAAGTTTACGTGTCAAAACTTGTTTAGATAAGATGAGTTGAGTTTGTAGTATACCCGAATCTATTCTCTACCTACGGCGCTGCCCTCGTTTGGTCTGGCTTATATTCTGGTGTTCGAGCCCCAGACGCGTGTACAGAGTTTGTTTCAAGCGAGTATTTCCCCTCCCCCATGCCGCAAACGCGGGGGACATTTTATATAAACTCCAACTTGAACTGTCTGAATCAATGTAGATATCTCAGACGAGTTACGTATATTATATCGAAAAAGTATTATAAACTCTCCCCAAGGGCTGATGAAGATAATTTGGGCCTAAACTATTTTATAGTGGTAAGAAACTTTTTTTTTTTTTTTTTAACTTTTCATAAAACAAATTTGGTTACTTAGATTATATAAGGGTTTGTCAAGGCCACTAAGAACTTCTATAGCTCCGATTAGATGATTTAACTTCATTAAGGCTCGGTCCGTAAAGCGGTCGGCACGTTGAGCTGGGTGTCATTTTTCTAGAGTTGCACCAATTACACCATCAGAAAATATGTGCTGGCTTAACCTAAAGATTTGTTTGAACATCTCTTCTCTCACTGAGGTAGCTACGCGCCCTTAGTCAAAGACATTCTACTTCAGATACTTTGGTTTGCAAGGGGGCGGCCGTTTTGTTACTACTATATTGTGATTCTATTACTTACGCTAGAGGCATCTGTGGATGTTATATATTAAATATAGCGTGTGAATTTCTTATAATAATAAATAGCTATCCTCATTTTCAACCTACATAATCACATTGAATAAATGGGACGCGCTCGACCTCTCTGTCTGTCTATCTATATCCAACCTATAGACGGTAGCGGCGCCTCTGGTGGCAGCGGGATGAACTAGAGGCTGGAGCGTCGGCCGACATACCCCCCTCCAAAAGCTCAAAGAAATAAATAATATATAAGTCTTTTGGCGGGAAAAAAAATTCAAACAAACGCGGAGGGCCCTAACCTGTCATACTTCTCACCAGCAAAAGTCATACTTCTCAAATCACGAAACACCTACCTTCTTCCGCTACTTACCTTTCGTTGGGCCTACATCCCCGCGGAATTTATTTAATACTTACTTTTGGGGTTGACGAGTGGGCCATTACGTCCTCTTTCCATCTTTTCCGATTTAGATTGAACGATTCCTTGAAAGTTGTTTACCAACCTTTAAGAATTTAATCACTCCCTTTTAAAACATATATTTTGAATCTCCTAATAAATATACATAAAAATTAATACACCAATTATTTTTCTTTCTTTATATCCTATTGTTTTTTTGCATATTTAAATCAAATATATGAATCGAAAATATCAATTGGTTCTAATTTGAAAAGTATCATGTTGGTTGCATTTTTATTATTTCTTTTTTTTTAGTATATTTGAAAATTACTTTCGCCAACGTTTATTTTCCTAAATCTATGTATGTTTTTTTTATTAACTTTTTCTCTATGTGCACCTATTTGAATATTTGATAAGCACTATGTTGTAATTTTTAATTGCTTTTATGGTTTAAGAATTTATATTTACTAATAAATTTTATCTCAAGTCTTTATGGTGAATTTAGGTAAGTTTAACCATTTACAATTTGTTGTGGATACATTTTAGGTGTTTTTGTTAAGCTTATTATTTAAAGATGGTGTACTAAAGTTTTATAACTATTCAACGTTTTAAAAACATCATTATAAAAAAGGTGACAAATTCTATTTGACATATTTTTGGGGAATTATCTCCGAATTAAAGTGTTATTAATAATGATTTCAACCTTGTTTAGTTATTAGATAAAAAGTTTAGTATTAGAAAGATGGTGGTTTATGACTCGATTTAGTTGGGTAAATAGAAAATATTTAGCAGATGTTTTATATATTTAAGAAAAGTTAGAGGGGATATTATGAATAAGGTTTTATGGTAGTGTTTAAAATATTTTAACTTAACGAGACACCTGCTCAAATGAACAAATGGTCTAAGGAGTTAAGGCCCAGACACAGACTCCGTATCCGTAGGTCCGTGGTCCGTACTCCGTGCTCCAGGTCCATAAGAAATTCTACACGCGATCACAGTCTCCGTATCCGTAATCACGTGACCGTTTCAACCAATGAGGTAGTATGAGACTTCATCCAATCAAAAAATTCGAAAGAAAATAGTCTACAGCACAGAGCGCGCGTCAAGCAGTCAGCTGATCAAAGAAACCAAAAACAACTTTGTTGAGAAAACTTGTCTGCCAAAATATTCTCTAAGTCGAGTCCAGTTTAACTTACATTCTTTAGCTGCACAAATATTTTTTTAAACGATATATTAACTTTTTACAATTATTTATACACTTTTCAATAGTCCTAAATTATTCTCAAAAATACACTAGAAGAATCCAACCGGGTTCAGAAACGGAATGGTATAAAGCATCATTTTCGTGTTGTATTGGCCTGCTGAAGACGAGATCGGGGTTTGAATCCTAGTTGGCTCTACTGAAGGTGGGGTTTTTCAAAATGATTTCCCACTTTCCTTCCATGTAAATGTGGGTAATTACCTCTAAAATGCTTTCGTCCTCGTCCCTATCCCATTAGAGTAATTATCTATATACATATATGCCTGAACAAGTAGGACAGTGTGATAAAAAAAAAAATAAAGACTACATTTGGGATATTTGAAAAGATTAATAATTAATTTGTCACTGTGTCTTACTACCCGTTTGGGTTGTACATTTAAGTATTAATTTTGCTAATGGGTTGTGAATTGGGAAGGTTGAATTTAGAGGAAGTGAACCCACATTTGCATGGAGGGAGAGTAGAAAACTATCTAGGAAACCCCCCAGTTCACCTGAATGAGATTCGAACCTCGATCTCCCCATCTTCGGCAGTAAAGATCAACACAAATCTAGTGCGTTAAATAACTACACCACCGAGGCGGGTATTTGACAAGATACTTCTATGTGCTAAAAAAGCAGAATTATTTAAAAAAACAACTTTGGGCTTTGCCTGACATATTAGGTAGCCCCTATGAGTGGTGCTGGCCTTTGCGGCTATCACAAACTTGCAAGTCCTATTTCAATATTAATTACATGTGCCAATGTACACCAGGGGGAAGAATGCCACACAATCTGGCTAGAGTGGTTTAGATTCCACTCATGCGAACATGTTCCTAGCTCAGGTGGATTTTCTAATTGTCTAAAAAAGGACTAGGCATAGTAAAATATATGAACAGATACATTATGCATGTAGAGCCTGAAGACGGGGAAATCGCCGTTTAAATTTGGTCGGGTGCAGTGAGGGTGGGTTTTCCACTCTCACTGTACACAAACGCAGGTGCACTTCTTCAGAATTCAACCTTCCTGATTCCTTCCTCTGAACTCAACCCTTCTGATCTCTAACCCATTAGTAATTTGTATACAGGCCTATCACCTGAATAGGTAGTAAGACGTGCTAAGAAAAAAAGAATGGTTTGTATTACAGAAGTACAAACATGTCTCTAGTTCAGATGAATTTTCTATGAGTGCCTATAAAGGACTGGGCTTAAAAAACAGAGAGGTTTGGGTTACACTATTACAAATATTTTTCTAACTCGGGTGGATTTTCTAAATGCCTAAAAAAGGAGTCACCCTGATAAAAAAAAATACGAGTAGTAACTATTTATGCATATATTTTTTCCCCCTCGTTTTCATAAATAAATGCAACATTTAAAAAAAGTGGTTTGGCTTTCAAAGTAAAAGTAGGCCTACTTGTAGCCAAAAAGTTACCTGGTATCCCGATGATTTCTGAAATACTTAGCCAGGCAATTTCCTTTCTTAAAGCGTCTTTAAACTCTTTAAGTTTTTTATTAAACAAAAGAGGCCTTTGCCGAACACAATCAATAAGAAGAGAATCCATTTCAAAATCACTATTATCCATATTTATCAATTAGAAAAAGGTAATGACGCTAGTAAATGGAATATAAACCAAATAATAGGGGTGTTGAACCTACAACAGCAAAGTCAATATTTCTGAGAACTTGATATTTCTCAGAAAACACTTTCCTAGAAGCCGCTCTTCCCGGAGTGTTTAGATTTTTAAAAATGTTTCTGAAATAGGTTCACGTGTAGCCATATTTTCATTTTGTATATGTTTCCATAGCGACGGATTCTATCACGATATTCTTTCTTTATTTCAAGGCGCATGCGCATATTTACTTGGCTGTGATTGGTAGTCCGTATAAACGAGTCCGTAGAAAGTTAAAGTTGGGCAACTTCTACGGAGTAAGGACTTACGGATAAGGACTCTGTGGCCAGAGCAATCTGATATAGTAGCATCGATTTCTTACGGACCACGGACTACGGACCACGGACCTACGGATACGGAGTCTGTGTCAGGGCCTTTACTGTTTCAATAAGCCTAAGGACTGGAGATTAGATTTGATGGTTAGGTGAACAGAGAGTTGTTTGTACAAAATTGTTTTCAAATACTCATTTACTAAATTAAACCTTATTAATACATAACACAGTGTAATTAGTACTTCGGAGCGCAAACGAGTTTAAAAAAAAACACAAATCTTTAAACTGTCTTCTGACTTAAATAATATTGTATATAAAATTATCAACAAATCGTAATTAAGGATAGTGGGTTAAACCCTATAATTTTAATAGTTGTTTAAATTTTTATAATATTGTTAGTTTGAAATTAAGATTAAAGGCTTATTCAGTCTATAAACATTTGGTACGCTATCACATGCTTTTATAGTCCTTTCTCTGCTTTTTAATTATTAAACTTGCTAAAATATTTAAATCAGCCATATAATTTTTCAAGCATAAAATTATTTCGGCCTAGAACAAAAAAAAACAGAATTTAATGTCTTTAGGCGGCGTAAAGACTCTACAACAGCCATAATTAACTATATACTTGTAGTAAAATGAATGTCAAACATTAATTGAATCATATTGCTTGAAGGAGCTACGAATAACCATGCAACTAAATATTGAGACCTACATCATGGGAATAATAAGACAACCTAACTTATTTTAGTAATTACACTTTAATATAACACAAATTTACCTAACTAACTTTTCATTTAGGACTGTGCAAGTAGGTACAAATTTTTAAATAATTCTAATATACTAATTGAACAATATTTAAAAAAATAATAATGTGGGACTCTTTGCTATCAAATTCAATATTTAAATTGAATTGAAGGAATGAAACTACAAATTGGTGGGAAAAAGATTGAAAATTTAGAATGTAGGTACTAACATTTTTAGAGTTTTGTTAAAATCTTCAAGTTGAGTTTGAGCAACTACTAAAACTCTACTCCAACCACAAATTTGTTTCGAGTGCATGGGTAACGATGAAGGGGGGGGGGGGGAGAGTGTTGAACTGTTCAAGAAAAACAACTTGTAGGGCTGCAGTCAAGTCCAAGATCAATTCAAGGGAGACAAATGTTAACTAGTCCCCACTTATCTCTGCAACTAGCCATTTTTGTCGGATAGTGAAGCGCCCAATCACTTGTAGTCAATAGTAAACTATTTTTAGTATGGATACCACAAAAGATCATAATATAAGTATTATTATTATTATTATTATTATTAGCTCGGCTTCTTACTACCCGTTCGGGTTATACGCACTTACGGTAATATGTAATGGTAGGGTGATTGTGAGATGAAATGGGGGACCTACAGTTTAATGTTGAATTCAAACCACAGAAAAACATGCTGGTTTTTGAGTGCATAAAGAATAAAAAAATAAACTATTGGAGCATACTAAGTTAAGAGGTAATTTAAATATATGAATAATGATATTTTTAATATATTGTTAACATGACTAGGACAGCGCTGGCTTAGGTCTTCCTTCCGGGATTCAAAACTCCTATACAGAGGTGTAAGATTAACGGCAAGGCACTTTTAGCCACGATCAAATGACAAGTAACACTGATTAACGAGTTACACATACATTCAATTCTTTTAACAAGACAAAATATAGGTAGGCATTAACTCGGTTATACATTTTTAAAATAATTTATCATTTGCTAGATACAAGTTTTATTGAGGAAATATTTTTGGGAAATTTCCAAAATTATTAACTATTAATTTTGAACTTGTGTTGGTGTATAAAATCGATGAAAATGTTTTATTATGAATGAAAATGTTCATCTTCAATTACCAATAGTTTTCAAAGAGCTATTCTGAACAAGCACTTAGAAGTGAAACTTAAATAAAATATATTTTAGAAACTTTATGTAAATAATTTCAGTACCTTATGGCTATTAATTAGTACCACAATACATTGTTTCATTTTAAGCTAGGCTAACTTTTAAAATACGTGTCATGTCACTCAAAAGAAACATGTGTTCACAGCACTGTGAAGTGTGAGTTTGATCTAGGGCGGTATGAAAAAAGTTAGTGAAAGCTTAGTGGTCCGAGCCTATCCGGCAGGCCATCACTTTAGGCTGATATCTTTTAAAAACCTTCATTAATGATAATACAAGCAATCACTCCTCGGCCAGGGTATACCTACTGACTAAGCAATCACTCCTCGGCAGGGTATACCTACTGACTAAGCAATCACTCCTCGGCCAGGGTATACCTACTGACTAAGCAATCACTCCTCGGCCAGGGTATACCTACTGACTAAGCAATCACTCCTCGGCCAGTGTACACTTAGCGACTGTAAGACATTTGTATGCAGTCATGGTATATCTAATGACAATAGTTTTGTTAGCCACCACTTCTATGCAACACGAGTTGCCCGCACCTTAAAAACAAGGGTTTTCTACAAGAACAGACTTAATTTCGAAAGATGAGATGAACCGCCTCGGTACTTGGTGAAAGGAAGAATGAGAGATGACTGGGAAGTGTTATGTCTGCTCTGTCTCCTCGTGACCATTAGATGAACCTCACAAGCTCAAGCTATATAATATACTAATAACTTAAATTACAATCATTTTGTTTATTAATCATTCCCTCACACCATAATTAACTCATTAGAGTTTAAGTGAGGGAATGATTAAAACTAAGAAAATTACATCCGTTGAATTGAGGAATGGATTTTGTCATGGATTTGTACCCCCTAAAGAATAGTTCCTGTTTTCTGATCAAAAATAATTTTAAAAATTAAATAATGGGGATGCTAAAATCAGTGAGGGAATTATTAGTTAAAAAAAATATTTAACTAAAAATGTATCTTTAAGTAAACTGCTTAGACACACTTTACAGAATTTATTATTATTATCACCGCGTCTTACTACCCATTCGGGCTATACGCACTTACGCTAATGTGTAATGAGATCATAATTTAGTATTATTACATTGAATGTAAGAATAAAATCCAATATCTGCATAAAATGTCCCACTCTTGTTGGTTTTTCTTGTTGGTTTTTGCTGCCATTTAAATTGAATCTCAATTATGAGAAACTGATCGGTTTTCTTAAAAACCTATAGCCTACTAATGGTTTTGCTGGCTATTATGTTGCTGTTTATTTCTTAGTGTAAATTGTATTTTACCTGGTTTGGTGGCTGCATGGTATAAGGTGTTACTCTAACAATAGACTAGACTATCGAGAATGGGGATATAGGAGTTTGATCTCGGTCAGGTGCACTGAGGGTGGTTTTTTCTCTCTCTATAGGACCATGTAAGTTTAGGTGCACCTCCTGAACATTTTACTAGTTTCTAGTTTTTTAGTTTGCTCTGGGGAGAGAGACAAACACTTATATTGTGTGCTGTGATCAAGGTAGCTAGCTCTGTGCTTATTATAATTGTGGGTTATGTTAAATTGTTTATTCACTTAACTAACTATGAGCTTGGTGTGCATTATGGAATAAATAATGAGAAAATATTATTTTGATATATACTGTTGTACTCCTTTTTAGAAAAAAGTGCATAAAACTTTAAAACATGTTAGACCTGTTAAAGATTTAGTTTGATTAGTGGATAGTGATATTTAAAGTGAAATGAAAATATGATGGTTGTAGAAAACAAAACAATTGTATTAGGAAATATCTAAAATGGTTCAAGCCTAAACCGAGGAAAATAACATGCCGGGTCATAGTAATATAAGTGACAATTTTATTCCCTGGGGACTTAAGCCTAGAATATTCGAATAGGTCTTGCCGAGCCCTCATTTGAAAGAAACGGTAGGTTATACCAAAGTACTTTAAAATTAAATGTGACAAAATCAAGACATGTTTATCAGATAAAATTCTGGTGAAAACCCCTCAAAATGACAGTGATGAAGAGAAGCTAACAGAATCTTAAATATTGGCACAACTAAAAAAAAAAGCTCGACAAGTAGAAAGTACATATGATAAGATTACAATTTTGACATTGAAACCCATTTAGCAATAGAATGTAAGGAAAGTAAAAAACTGTTCAAAGAATAAAGCATGGTAAAGTGTTACATCAGTCAGTTATTCTAAAAGAATGAATAAGAATAAAGAAAGAAGAAAAAGATTGAATTAGACTTAAGCCAAAAAAGAAAAACAGCATCTGAAGAAATAAGAAAATTAGAAGTGATAAGAAGGACAGTTTTGTAGAAAGCAAAGGAACAGGCAGAAGTGTTAGAACATGAAATGCAAAAATTGAAAATATTTTGTGGTTAAGGGAATTTTAATTTTTGACTACATTCTTAAAAAAAATAATTTGTTTTTGGGTTTTATCATATTAATTTTTAATAATGTATGGTAAGTGCAATTTTCTTTATTTCCAAGTAATTTTTATCAATATAATATTTTTGGTTATTTTTCATTGAACATTATGTATCTTTATTACTATACATTAAACAAATTCACTATCAAAATTATAACTTGTGGAAAGTATCGGCTGTCAAGGGGTGGTGGGATAATAGTTTTTGTGGTAGAGTAAAATCACTGGCTGTAATCATTCTTTGAAGTTGCACCATCAAGGCTGATTAATTGTACCTCCAAAGTTCTACGAGTGAGGTTACATGACCTACCAATGTTGCCAGGAGAGGTGTTTCCACATACCTCCCAGGGTTCTTTTACATACCACATGGAACAGATGGCTTTACTTCCCCTCTGAAGATTGTTGAGATATGATATTTTCTCACTCAAGGAAAAGCCTTCGGCCTCTGTTGGATTCAAACCCACAAACATCGGGTCATGAGGCGAGCACTTTACCACCAAGGTTGACGGTTGTATGGGTCATTCAAAAAATGTAATTATGTATGTATGTGTGTGTTGTGTGTGTGTGTGTGTGTGTGTGTGTGTGTGTATGTATGTATGTATGTATGTATGTATGTATGTATGTATGCATGCATGCACTTGAAATAAAGATGAGTCGGATCCACCTTTATCAAATATGAAACTTCATTTTGCCATCAAATCCTTAATGAAAATTTGAATTTTTAAAAATATTGCAAGCATAAGTGTTTAACTTTCACAATAACTAGGATTTTTTTCTTCACTTCTGATTTTTTTTACATTAAATGGTAAATTAATGATCTGGGGTTTGGTTGTTAAGTTTCTATATAAATATTTTGGCTTTAACCACAACAAACTATTTAACTATTTTAATACCTTTAAAAAATAACTCAAACTTAGTACCTATTTAAAATAATGATTATGATTTGAGTCTTGAATCCATGAATATTACTTGTAGGTTCTAGGGTTCCATCTATCATTTGTTGTTATTATTATTATTATTATTATTATTATTATTATTGTTATTATTATTATTATTATTATTATTATTTATTGTTATTATTATTATTATTATTATTATTATTATTATTATTATATTATTATTATTATTTTATTATTATTATTATTATTATTATTATTAGCACGCGTCTTACTACCCGTTCGGGTTATACTCACTTACACTAATGTGTAATGGTAGGGTGATTGTGAGATTAAATGGAGGACCTACAGTTTAACTTGGAATCCGAACCACGGTGGCGACCTGGCATTCCCCAAATTCACAAGATGTCTTGTCAGAGGTGAAGTAAAGGTTTGGTAATCAGATAAATCTGTGCCAGGACCATCATTAGTATATACTAGAATATATGTATTAATACACTTGAGTCTTGATGTAGAAATCTTTAACGATGACAGACCTAGGCCTACCCTAACTTTATATCTTTATAATTTAGAAATAGGGATTGTTTGTCTCCGAGTACCTTTCATATACACTGGATTTCTTAAAAAAAAATATTGGAAATATAATAGAATTTCAAAACTATAATCAGGTAGACTCCTGTAAAGAGGGGTTGCAAATTAAATTAAGAGTACTAGATGTTAATGAAATACTAAATAAAAAGGATGAAACCGTTTCCTATTATTTGTCAAATTTTATAAAAACATTTAACATTACCTCAAGATGTATTGCATTTGGAGCAGACCATACCAATTGTAATTTTGGGGGAATTAACCAGAAACTGCAGCACACCCAATTACTAGGCATAAGTTGCCCAGCCCATCTTTTATATAATACACTTCAAATTGCCAGTGATGTGTTTCCTGTAGATATAGAAATTATTGTCATGAAAATATTTTATTATTTTCACCAATTTAGTATCCATGTTGCTCATTTGATAGAATTCAGTGCGTTTGTTGGATTAACATACACAAACTTACCCTCATTTTCAAAACCAAGGGGGTTGTCTTTATTGACAGATGTTTGAAGAATAATTAAAATGTATGAACCTTTAAAAAAAAAATTCCTAATCAAAGTGTCCTGTTGTCCTTAAATATTTTTTTGAGGGTCCGATAAGTGAATGTTATTTGTTGTTTGTACATTCTTAAATAAATGTATTACATAAACCAATTCTTAGTATTGAAAAACAAGAAAATTCTTTTTGTGAAGTAAAAGCAGTTTTAGATAATGTAATGTTTTGAAAAGCCTTAGTGAAAGGAAATATGAGGATTTTATTTCTTTTAGTGTTAAAGATCTGTCAAATAGGTGCGATGACAGTCAATTAGTGAAGCGGTTTAGCTTTTCCAAATGTTCATGGATGTTGCTTAAAGAGCCACCAAATTGAAATCACTCTAAACCGGTTGAAAGATAAAGATATTGATATAGATGACAACCAAGATAAAAAAAATAATTCAAAATTACAGGTTTAAAAAAAATGTGACCACATGGTAAATTATTGATCTATTTAATATATTGGAAAAAAATATCTGTAATGAAAATATTTCAAATGTGACAGCTATTTTAGGGATAATCCTACTGTTATAGCCTTAACATTATCTCTATTGAGAATCATATCATCAGTTAAAAAAACATAATTTTACTGTAAAAAGTCTGTTGAAACGTTTTACACATTGTCTTTACAAAATTGTTATAAATAAGGAAAAGTAAACCTAAATACAATATTTCCAAATTAAAATTTTTAATTGTAACTCTGTAGCTGATATATTATGGATTTCAGCTCAAATTTATCCTATTGCAGTATTTATTTTTTTAGGTACACCATGGATGAAAAACCACTCTCACTGAGATGTTGTTGAGAAGGCATCATAACTTGATGGCACGGTCAGCGATATGGGGCAACTCGGTAAGTCTCTACAACCAAAAGTCTGAAAAATAAGTTTTCTTGAGACTGGATTTGAGGGTTTCATCACAGGACAGATCGATAATTTTTTCCTTCTGTTAAAAAGAAGTCTGATAGACTGAAGTCTTTCACTGCAGAAAAAAGGTTTTGCATCCAGGACTCGCTCCCTAAATTCCTAGGAAGATATTCACAAACGTCTTCACTCAAACTAAAATTTTAAATTTTCTTTCTAAAAAAATGCTTAAAAATGATTTGATAAACAAAATAAGCAAGAAAAATGACTTAAAATATATGTTTCTTCAATCAGGCGATCTGGAACAGATTTTATGTACATATGAGCATTGTCTTTGATAGAAAAAAAAAATGAAAAGTCATTAAAATCCGGCCCGATGATCAAGCCAGAATGTTGAGACAATGCAAATTTGCACAGAGGAAAATACACTCATACATCCGACCGAAATTCGATCTCTTTCTTTCCCGTAAACCAGTAAACAGGACTAAATGAGCCCAAGAGCTACTTAGTGGTGGTAGTTCTACTGTGGTAGTTCTACTCTCATTGTACGGTATGAAAACTACCCTTGCTCTCTAGATCTACTTGTGGTGGTAGTTCTACTCTCATTGTACAGTATGAAAACTACCCTTGCTCTCTAGATCTACTTAGTGGTGGTAGTTCTACTCTCATTGAACAGTATGAAAACTACCCTTGCTCTCTAGATCTACTTAGTGGTTGGTAGTTTCTACTTGCATTGTACGGTATAAAAACTACCCTTGCTCTCTAGAGCTACTTAGTGGTGGTAGTTCTACTCTATTGTACGGTATGAAAACTACCCTTGCTCTCTAGACCTACTTAGTGGTGTAGTTTACTGGTGTAGTTCTACTCTCATTGTACGGTATGAAAACTACCCTTGCTCTTAGACCTACTTAGTGGTGGTAGTTCTACTTGGTGGTAGTTCTACTTCATTGTACGGTATGAAAACTACCCTTGCTCTCTAGACTACTTAATGGTGGTAGTTCTACTTGCATTGTTGGTATGAAAACTACCCTTGCTCTCTAGACTACTTAGTGGTGGTAGTTCTACTTGGTGGTAGTTCTACTCTCATTGTACGGTATGAAAACTACCCTTGCTCTCTAGACCTACTTTGGTGGTAGTTCTACTTGTAATGTAGTATGAAAACTACCCTTGCTCTCTAGACCTACTTATGGTGGTAGTTCTACTCTCATTGTACGGTATGAAAACTACCCTTGCTCTCTAGACCTACTTAGTGGTGTAGTTTACTTGTGGTATTCTACTCTGCATTGTATGGTAATGAAAACTACCCTTGCTCTCTAGACTACTTAGTGGTGGTAGTTCTACTTAGCCCATTGTACGTATGAAAACTACCCTTGCTCTCTAATCTACTTATGGTGTGTAGTTCTACTCTCATTGTACGGTATGAAAACTACCCTTGCTCTCTAGAGTCTACTTAATGGTGGTAGTTCTACTCTCATTGTACGGTATGAAAACTACCCTTGCTCTCTAGACCTATATTTATTGTGTGTGATAGTTCTAACTATGTGGTAGTTCTACTCTCATTGTACAGTATGAAAACTACCCTTGCTCTCTAGATCTACTTAGTGGTGGTAGTTTACTACTCTCATTGTACGTATGAAAACTACCCTTGCTCTCTAGACTACTTAGTGGTTTTTAGGTAGTTCTACTCTCATTGTACAGTATGAAAACTACCCTTGCTCTCTAGACTACTTAGTGGTGGTAGTTCTACTCTCATTGTACGTATGAAAACTACCCTTGCTCTCTAGACTACTTAGTGGTGTAGTTCTACTTCATTGTACAGTATGAAAACTACCCTTGCTCTCTAGATCTACTTAGTGGTGGTAGTTCTACTCTCATTGAACAGTATGAAAACTACCCTTGCTCTCTAGATCTACTTAGTGGTTGGTAGTTCTACTTGTATTGTACAGTATGAAAACTACCCTTGCTCTCTAGATCTACTTAGTGGTGGTAGTTCTACTTGCATTGTACAGTATGAAAACTACCCTTGCTCTCTAGATCTACTTAGTGGTGGTAGTTCTATTTGGGGCATTGTACGTATGAAAACTACCCTTGCTCTCTAGATCCTACTTAGTGGTGGTAGTTCTACTCTATTGAACAGTATGAAAACTACCCTTGCTCTCTAGATCTACTTAGTGGTGGTAGTTCTACTCTCATTGTACAGTATGAAAACTACCCTTGCTCTCTAGATCTACTTAGTGGTGGTAGTTCTACTCTCATTGAACAGTATGAAAACTACCCTTGCTCTCTAGATCTACTTAGTGGTGGTAGTTCTACTTGTATTGTAAAGTATGAAAACTACCCTTGCTCTCTAGATCTACTTAGTGGTGGTAGTTCTACTCTCATTGTACAGTATGAAAACTACCCTTGCTCTCTAGATCTACTTAGTGGTGGTAGTTCTACTCTCATTGTACAGTATGAAAACTACCCTTGCTCTCTAGATCTACTTAGTGGTGGTAGTTCTACTCTCATTGAACAGTATGAAAACTACCCTTGCTCTCTAGATCTACTTAGTGGTTGTAGTTCTACTTGTATTGTAAAGTATGAAAACTACCCTTGCTCTCTAGATCTACTTAGTGGTGGTAGTTCTACTCTCATTGTACAGTATGAAAACTACCCTTGCTCTCTAGATCTACTTAGTGGTGGTAGTTCTACTCTCATTGTACAGTATGAAAACTACCCTTGCTCTCTAGATCTACTTAGTGGTGGTAGTTCTACTCTCATTGTACAGTATGAAAACTACCCTTGCTCTCTAGATCTACTTTGTGGTGGTAGTTCTACTCTCATTGAACAGTATGAAAACTACCCTTGCTCTCTAGATCTACTTAGTGGTTGTAGTTCTACTTGTATTGTAAAGTATGAAAACTACCCTTGCTCTCTAGATCTACTTAGTGGTGGTAGTTCTACTTGCATTGTACAGTATGAAAACTACCCTTGCTCTCTAGACCTACTTAGTGGTGGTAGTTCTACTCTCTTTGACAGTATGAAAACTACCCTTGCTCTCTAGATCTACTTAGTGGTTGTAGTTCTACTTGATTGTACAGTATGAAAACTACCCTTGCTCTCTAGATCTACTTAGTGGTGTGTAGTTCTACTTGTATTGTAAAGTATGAAAACTACCCTTGCTCTCTAGATCTACTTAGTGGTTGTAGTTCTACTTATTGTAAAGTATGAAAACTACCCTTGCTCTCTAGATCTACTTAGTGGTGGTAGTTCTACTTGCATTGTAACAGTATGAAAACTACCCTTGCTCTCTAGACCTACTTAGTGGTGGTAGTTCTACTTCATTGAACAGTATGAAAACTACCTTGCTCTCTAGATCTACTTAGTGGTGGTAGTTCTACTTGTATTGTAAGTATGAAAACTACCTTGCTCTCTAGATCTACTTAGTGGTGGTAGTTCTACTCTCATTGAACAGTATGAAAACTACCCTTGCTTTTTTTTTTTTTTTTTTTTTTTTTTTTTTTTTTTTTTTTTTTTTTTTTTTTTTTTTTTTTTTTTTTTTTTTTTTTTTTTTTTTTTTTTTTTTTTTTTTTTTTTTTTTTTTTTTTTTTTTTTTTTTTTTTTTTTTTTTTTTTTTTTTTTTTTTTTTTTTTTTTTTTTTTTTTTTTTTTTTTTTTTTTTTTTTTTTTTTTTTTTTTTTTTTTTTTTTTTTTTTTTTTTTTTTTTTTTTTTTTTTTTTTTTTTTTTTTTTTTTTTCTAACTACTTAGTGGTTGTAGTTCTACTTGTATTGTAAAGTATGAAAACTACCCTTGCTCTCTAGATCTACTTAGTGGTGGTAGTTCTACTTCATTGTACAGTATGAAAACTACCCTTGCTCTCTAGACCTACTTAGTGGTGGTAGTTCTACTCTCATTGAACAGTATGAAAACTACCCTTGCTCTCTAGATCTACTTAGTGGTGGTAGTTCTACTTGATTGTAAAGTATGAAAACTACCTTGCTCTCTAGATCTACTTAGTGGTGGTAGTTCTACTCTCATTGAACAGTATGAAAACTACCCTTGCTCTCTAGATCTACTTAGTGGTGGTAGTTCTACTTGTATTGTAAGTATGAAAACTACCCTTGCTCTCTAGATCTACTTAGTGGTGGTAGTTCTACTTGCATTGTACAGTATGAAAACTACCCTTGCTCTCTAGATCTACTTAGTGGTTGTAGTTCTACTTGTATTGAAAGTATGAAAACTACCCTTGCTCTCTAGATCTACTTAGTGGTGGTAGTTCTACTTTCATTGAACAGTATGAAAACTACCCTTGCTCTCTAGATCTACTTAGTGGTGGTAGTTCTACTTATTGTAAGTATGAAAACTACCCTTGCTCTCTAGATCTACTTAGTGGTGGTAGTTCTACTTGCATTGTACAGTATGAAAACTACCCTTGCTCTCTAGACCTACTTATGTGATTTCTGTGTAGTTCTACTCTCATTGTACGTATGAAAACTACCCTTGCTCTCTAGATCTACTTGTGGTGGTAGTTCTACTCTCATTGAACAGTATGAAAACTACCCTTGCTCTCTAGATCTACTTAGTGGTGGTAGTTCTACTTCATTGTACAGTATGAAAACTACCCTTGCTCTCTAGATCTACTTAGTGGTGGTAGTTCTACTCTCATTGAACAGTATGAAAACTACCCTTGCTCTCTAGATCTACTTAGTGGTTGTAGTTCTACTTTATTGTAAAGTATGAAAACTACCCTTGCTCTCTAGATCTACTTAGTGGTGGTAGTTCTACTCTCATTGTACAGTATGAAAACTACCCTTGCTCTCTAGATCTACTTAGTGGTTGTAGTTCTACTCTCATTGAACAGTATGAAAACTACCCTTGCTCTCTAGATCTACTTAGTGGTTGTAGTTCTACTTGTATTGTAAAGTATGAAAACTACCCTTGCTCTCTAGATCTACTTAGTGGTGGTAGTTCTACTCTCATTGTACAGTATGAAAACTACCCTTGCTCTCTAGATCTACTTAGTGTGGTAGTTCTACTCTCATTGTACAGTATGAAAACTACCCTTGCTCTCTAGATCTACTTTGTGGTGGTAGTTCTACTCTCATTGTACAGTATGAAAACTACCCTTGCTCTCTAGATCTACTTAGTGGTGGTAGTTCTACTTGCATTGTACAGTATGAAAACTACCCTTGCTCTCTAGACTACTTAGTGGTGGTAGTTCTACTTGTTAGTCATTAGTACGTATGAAAACTACCCTTGCTCTCTAGATCTACTTAGTGGTGTAGTTCTACTTGCATTGTACAGTATGAAAACTACCCTTGCTCTCTAGATCTACTTAGTGGTGGTAGTTCTACTTGTTGGTAGTTGCTACTCTCATTTACGGGTATTTTTGGATGAAACTACCCTTGCTCTCTAGATCTACTTAGTGGTGGTAGTTCTACTCTCATTGAACAGTATGAAAACTACCCTTGCTCTCTAGATCTACTTAGTGGTGGTAGTTCTACTCTCATTGTAAGTATGAAAACTACCCTTGCTCTCTAGATCTACTTAGTGGTGTAGTTCTACTTTCATTGTAAAGTATGAAAACTACCCTTGCTCTCTAGATCTACTTAGTGGTGTAGTTCTACTTCATTGTACAGTATGAAACTACCCTTGCTCTCTAGACTACTTAGTGGTAGATGTTAGTTCTACTCTCATTGTACGTATGAAAACTACCCTTGCTCTCTAGATCTACTTAGTGGTGGTAGTTCTACTCTCATTGTAACAGTATGAAAACTACCCTTGCTCTCTAGATCTACTTAGTGGTGGTAGTTCTACTCTCATTGTACAGTATGAAAACTACCCTTGCTCTCTAGATCTACTTAGTGGTGGTAGTTCTACTTATTGTAAGTATGAAAACTACCCTTGCTCTCTAGATCTACTTAGTGGTGGTAGTTCTACTCTTTGAGTGTAGTCTTACTCTATTTTTACTATGAAAACTCCCTTGCTCTCTAGATCTACTTAGTGTGGTAGTTCTACTTATTGAAGTATAAAACTACCCTTGCTCTCTAGATCTACTGTGGTGTAGTTTACTTGTATTTAGTAGAAAACTACCTTGCTCTCTAGATCTACTTGTGTGTAGTTCTACTTATGACAGTATGAAATACCTGCTCTCTAGATCTACTAGTGGTGGTAGTTCTACTTCATTGACAGTATGAAAATCCTTGCTCTCTGATCTACTTGTGTGTAGTTCTACTTTATTGAAGTATGAAAATACCCTTGCTCTCTAGTCTACTTAGTGGTGTAGTTCTACTTCATTGTACAGTAGAAAACTACCCTTGCTTCTAGATTACTTGGTGGTTTGGTAGTTCTACCTTCTGGTGGTAGTTTACTTATTGTACGTATGAAAAACCCTTGCTCTCTAGACTACTTAGTGGTGGTAGTTCTATTACTTCATTTGATGACAGTATGAAACTACCCTTGCTCTCTAGATCTACTTAGTGGTTTTTTAGTTTACTTTATTGTAAGTATGAAAACTACCCTTGCTCTCTAGATCTACTTAGTGGTGGTAGTTCTACTTATTGTACAGTATGAAAACTACCCTTGCTCTCTAGATCTACTTAGTGGTGGTAGTTCTATTTTGTCATTGTACATTATGAAAACTACCTTGCTCTCTAGAACTACTTAGTGGTGGTAGTTCTATCTATTGTACAGTTATGAAAACTACCCTTGCTCTCTAGATCTACTTAGTGGTGGTAGTTCTACTCTCATTGTACGTATGAAAACTACCTCTCTCAGATCACTTATGGGTAGTTCACTGTTTTGAGTATAAAACTACCCTTGCTCTCTAGATCTACTTATTGGTGTTGTAGTAGTTCTACTTGTGGTAGTTCTACTTGCATTGTACAGTATGAAAACTACCCCTGCTCTCTAGATCTACTTAGTGGTTGATTTACTGTATGTACGTTGAACACCGTCGCTAGTATTATGTGTTTCTACTGCATTGTACAGTATGAAAACTACTCTTGCTATTGAAAACGTTTTATTCATAGCTTTACTTATTAGGTTTGAAAATACTATCAATTTGTTTTTTATAATAAATCACGTTCAAGTTTACTTTGGTTTATTCGTAGGTGGGTAGACAGCCCTAGACACAATGTAAAATTTGTGATGTTTATTTGATTGGTGTGCTCGTAATTGTGCCATTTACAAACATGACACACGGGAAGTAAAGTTTGTGAGGTTTATTTGATTAGTGTGCTCGTATTGTGCCATTTACAAACATCGACACACGGGAAGTAAAGTTTGTGAGGTTTATTTGATTAGTGTGCTCGTATTGTGCCATTTACAAACATGACACACGGGAAGTAAAGTTTGTGAGGTTTATTTGATTAGTGTGCTCGTATTGTGCCATTTACAAACAATGACACACGGGAAGTAAAGTTTGTGAGGTTTATTTGATTAGTGTGCTCGTATTGTGCCATTTACAAACAATGACACACGGGAAGTAAAGTTTGTGAGGTTATTTGATTAGTGTGCTCGTATTGTGCCATTTACAAACATGACACACGGGAAGTAAAGTTTGTGAGGTTATTTGATTAGTGTGCTCGTATTGTGCCATTTACAAACAATGACACACGGGAAGTAAAGTTTGTGAGGTTTATTTGATTAGTGTGCTCGTATTGTGCCATTTACAAACAATGACACACGGGAAGTAAAGTTTGTGAGGTTTATTTGATTAGTGTGCTCGTATTGTGCCATTTACAAACAATGACACACGGGAAGTAAAGTTTGTGAGGTTTATTTGATTAGTGTGCTCGTATTGTGCCATTTACAAACATTGACACACGGGAAGTAAAGTTTGTGAGGTTTATTTGATTAGTGTGCTCGTATTGTGCCATTTACAAACATTGACACACGGGAAGTAAAGTTTGTGAGGTTTATTTGATTAGTGTGCTCGTATTGTGCCATTTTCAAACAATGACACACGGGAAACTGGCAGGGAATTACCAATGGGAGTTAAAAAGGGAATAACTGTTATAATATGGCTCTAACTTAATTTAGGCTAGTAATAAATGGTTACATGTGGTGTTACATGTAATTTGAGTGGTTTTTCACTGTAAAATACCAAAATTTTGCTACTACTGTTTGAATCATTTTTAAACTTTCTCAAATCTCTATTCCAAACGCGGCTAGACTTGTTCAAACCAGGACATCTGGCAACATTGGGCCAGGTCTAAAGCTGGCAACATTGGGAGCGTTAGGTCCGCACGTTTGAGGCATTCTTCTGGCGCGAACTTGAGTAGACAAAGCAGACATGACCGTTATGTTCTCTGACTGACTGTCGAGGTGCGCCAGGGATGGGTAAAATACAGGCTGAACACACTGGTCTCGCCTCACGGGCTGTAACTTGTAAGACGCGTAATAATATAATTATTTCACTCCCGAATATTATATTAGAAAAAGAGGTGAAGTTTGGCCCGTTCCCAAACAAAGCTTTATTTTGTGACATTATGTTAGAGTTACTCCATTTATGATTGAGCCATTATGTACTTGGCTCAAATAACACATTTACAACAACGATACCTATTATAATTATTTATCAATTGTATGGAAGAAAGTAAATAAAATATTACTCATTGTTATTAACTTATATAAAAAAGTTATCATGGATTTAATTTATTGTATTTCTACTAATTATTAATATTTAAAAATTGTTACAACAAAATAATGAGTTTATTTTAAAATATTTTTTCATTGAATCAGAACAGTAATCAAATAAATGTATTTAATCCCCCGGGCAACAAGGCCATCCTTAGTAGACGTGTTGTCCTGGGAGAACATGGTTTGCGGGGCCCCTAGTTATCTGTTGTCCCCAAAATAATAAAAAAAGCATTAAAAAGGTTATTACACTAGTTTGCACCTAAATACCAATTTTCAGCATGTTAAGTATAAGGAAATGCCTTAAAAGATGTTTTTATTTATACAATTTTTAAGGGTTGATTTATTCTCAACCCTTTGTTAGATTTTCTTCCCTTCTTTATAAACATCAAGTTTGAATAAAATTGGTTAATGCATTAACAAGTCACCGTGAGACATGTTCACCCAAACTGACACAAATGCATATCGGTAGAGTTAAAATGGAGAAATCACTTCACTCTGTCAATAAATCAAACCAAATGTTTATGTTTTTTTACACTGTTGACAATATTTGCTATATATATGATTATGGAAACAGAAACTTCCCACCCCCCACTTGTCTGGCAAGCAAGCGCGGGGCCCTGTGCGGCTTCACCATTTGCACACCCCTACAAGCTGTACTGCATCAGTAAGAAAGGCAGTTAAAACAACCTTGAAATACCCTCCAACACGGATAGAGGAAGATATCACTCTCTCTCTCTCTCTCTATGTTAGCTGTTGCCAAGCTTCCCCACTCGTCTTGGAATGTTTTTGTTCGAGGGGGGGAGGGGTTGACTACTCTAGGAATGCCGTTATAGAGACTTGTGCTGTTTGGAAAGCTTTGGCGAGGGTAGAGAGAGATAGGTATATTTTATAAGTCTTTTCTAAAAACATTATCTTCCGACAATTTGACATTTCTATATGAGATGAAAGTTTTTAGACATTTTATAAGCATAAATGAAATTTGATTTACACATGCTTTGTATTTTTTCTATATACGATTATATTTACGGTCAAAGAAAGATCTTCATAAAATAATAATAAAACTGTCCAGGACTTATCTCTAGATCTCCATTATTTCGGTACATTCCACAGAGTTAACCTACTCACACCCGCCATTAAAGAAACAAAGTTTATTAGACAGTTCTAGATGCTTTTGCTACCACATAAACAATCACTTCTCACGGATGTAAAGCAAAGCCGACGTTATTAACTTATGTTTGCCGCGAGTTTGTAAAATGTCTGAAATTAACCGTCACGACCTACTACCTTAGCTAAAGACATGAACTAAACATTAGTTGACAACTGTTTAAAACATTAATTTGCATTATGAAATATAACCGGCAGCCAGATCGAGCTAATAACAAACTTTATTTATTCTATAACATTTGGTAGACGGTCAGAGCTCTTGGCTACAGATCCAGAGGTCCCGGTTCAATGCCTGGTGAAGCAGTGGGTCTGGAACGAGGCAAACTCAGCCTTGGGAGGACAAACGAGGAGATATTTGAATGAATAAGTAGCAGCTCTGGCTTAAAAAACGGAGATTAACAGCTGAAGGCCGTGTGATGACCACCTCGCTTGCGGGCTCACACCATGATGGGTTTTTTTTTATAACATTTGCCAGATAACTAATAGCAGAGCATGTCTTTTTGGAACAAATTTCGTTAATTTTGAAATTACGAGTAGAGAGGATGAAATTATTCAAGTGAATGGTAAAGTGAATGAACATGACGGGAGCATGTCTATATGTTTTATTTTCCAAATCCAAGACAATAGGGATATGGAGCATGTCACAATCTCCTTTCAACATTACAAAATAAAATTATATATTGTCACTAATGTTTAAAATTAATCTGCCAACCATCAAATTTATAAAATGTTAAAATCATATAGCTATTTAAGCCAACAATCATTTCCACACTAAGAGTAGGCTAATCAAACTTACAAAATCACAAAAAATAATGTCAACAGTGAAGATAAGGTTAAACATTCTTTAACTGTAGGTACTGAAGGTGTGACATATGGAACGTTTTTAATTCTATATTAAATAAATAAACTACTTTTAAACATGTTTTTAAATTCATTAGGTAACACAGACCAATATTTAGTACCGTTGTGAAAATATTTTAATGTAGCTGAGGGCACATGTAGATGTTTTTTGTTGTGTTATGATTATGCAACTCACTCTTCAGTTGAAATGATATATTATATTATTATCTTTTACAAATAACACTATTTCATGGTTACACCGGCATGTAAGAGTATTTTCAAATCTTTAAAGAGTTATCAACACAATTCACGCTTTGGTTTGTTACATAAGATTCTCAACTGAATTTGCCCAATACGTAATCCATAAGACATTGAGTGAAAATAAGCAAAATATACTTGTTTCATAGTATTCTCTGAGATTGATAATGACAAACACATAAGAGAAAAACATGCAGAACTTATTTCCTGAGTTATGCTATTAATGTATTGTTTCCAATTGAATTTTGTATCAGGAACCTTGTGGAAGTAACATTTTACAAGTAGTTTTCATTGAATTTTATCTGCATTTCTAATTTTGGTTGATTTACTGTAAAAAAAGCCATACAATTAGTTTTTTCACCATTAAGTGTCAATTTATTAGCCAAAAACCTTGTATTAAGTTAGTTTTAATAAAACTGAACTAGCCCTATCTTCCATTTGCTCGTGTGTCTTCATATTTATCTAAGGCTCATACCAGCAAACAGAACTGTGTTGACATTATCTGAGGCTAATACTTTCTGTTGTTGTCTCAGATCCCAGATACATTCTTGAGAGCATTCAAGAACAAGGAGTCAGGGCTACCAGTGTCAAGCAAATGACTCGCTCAAGGACTAGAGAGGAGCTCAACCTCTCTTGTGGAACTCCCCTCTGGGGCCGAGGCTGAGGCATGTCTTGTATCTCAGAGGGGTGGTGGAGACAAGCTCCAGGTAAGACACACTTTGCGTAGGGGCCCTCCCGCGGTCTCTAAAAGGACTTAAACAAATCAGACACAAGTGGCAGTGTTCCTCCACAACCACCACTGACTGTGCTGCAACCGAGAGTGCAAGACCTAACAAACTTTAGGTCAGAAAACTTAACCCCAAATAATGGGCAAATGTATTGCGGGGCACCCCACTCAGCTATGTATTCATGGCCACATAACCAAATTCCTTTTACAACCAGGAATTTCTGGAATCAGATGAATAGAATCCCTGAGCAACCCCCAACAATACCCGGAACAAATGCTGGTCCCAGCTCCGAGAAAAAACCCTCAAATGTCCCTCGTTAGCCAAGGAGGCAACAAAATATACCAAGGTCCCATACCCCGATGGCTCCTAGAGAGACTCCCAAGGAACATCAGCCCAACATACCCACCCCTCAAATTGAGAGGATAGAGATGGAAACTCAGGAGACAGCATCTTCAGCTGATACAGAGGAAGATGAGGAGGTAAATATTAACAATGATGTTCTTTCTGAACTCCTCAAAGTATTCTCTAAGAACCGAGAGAGCTTAGTTTTTAATTTACTATTCCATGTTATGAACCTTCTCGTAGCGTGGGAGGACAAGGATTCCTCACATTAGAGCATAAGGAGAATAAAACTAAAATGTTCTTAAACTCTACCTCTCTGAGAGCGTCCTACTGATGGTGCAGTGATTCCACTCCTAAAGATGCTGGTCTGGAATTCCCATAATCTTAAAAACAAACAACTAGAATTCCCATACTTTCTAAACAGGCATAAAATCCAATTAACACTAATTACTGAAACCCATCTTAAACCTAATATTAAATTCTCAATTCCAGGCTTTGTAATATACAGGAATGACAAGCAGTATCGTAGGGGAGGTGGTGTCGCTGTGCTGGTCCGGTCTACTCTGGCCCACCATGAATCACTGGTCCCGGCTTTGAGGACCCTAGAAGTCGTGGCAATAGACTTAACAGTAAACAAATTAAACTGTAAAATAATGGAGGGTTACTGATCACCCGCCGGCGGGACCCTAAATAACGATGACCTAAACTTACTTTATAATAGCTTCCAATTTTCCCGGTATGAGGAGACCTTAATGCAAAAGATAGACTTTGGAACGAGAAAGTTCTCGCTATATGAGCACTCATTAACTAGGAACTACTCAGTTACTGCACCCCTTGAGCCAACCTTTCTTTCAAATATTCATGCAAATCCAACCCCTCATGTCTTAGATATCACGACTACACAACCTTACAAAGTTATTAAAGATCCATCCTCAGACCATCCTGCAGCCTAGTACTCAAATTAAACTCCCAAAAAACGAGACAGACCCTCGGCTACTAAATGTGGACTGGAATGCTTTCCTACAATGTGTAAATCTAAGGTTAAACCCTCCCCCCAAATAAACACCCTAGGTCTTCTTGAAATAACAGTAACTAAACTAACGACCTTAATAACCAAAGCTATGGATAAGCATATAAAAAAAAAATTTACTCATGGGAATTTGAACCCATACCAGATAGAATACGCCTATTTATAACTGAAAAGAATATAGTCCGAAGACAGTGGCAAAGAACTGGTTTCAGACACTTTAAAGTAAGATTAAATGTTCTTCAAGCTCAACTCAAAGAAGATCTGAACCTCTTTAGGTGATCAAGCCGGAATAATAAAGTAGATAAAATAAATAACACTGATAAATATCTATGGGCACTCGCGAGATGCTATTAAATAAGCCTTACAAAATTCCCCTCCCCCTTCCCCCCCTTAACTGGGCCTGGAGGAATAAATAGCCTTCACAGCCCAGGATAAAGCCAACCTAATCGCCTGCATCCTGGAACTGGCACGCCAAACTAATGATGGTCCTTCTGATCCACCCTTCATCATCAAATTAACGGACCTAACTGAGGTATTAAACATTGTAAAATATATCTAAAACAATGTAAAGCTTTGGGACCAGATACAATTCCAGCAATAGTAATTCAACATCTTCCCCTTACAGCCATAGATGTTCTGACCCGGTGTAACTAGAACACTTCCCTGACCAATGGAAGGAAGCAAACGTCCTAGCCATACACAAACCAGGTAAAGACCCTAAACTACCACACAACTTTAGGCCTATTAGCCTCCTTAATATACTATCTAATATAACTGAAAAAGAGATCCTAAAAAGAATAAATAAACACTTAAATGATAATAATATACCCCAAAACGAGCAGTTAGGTTTCAGAGCTAAACATTCTACGATCCACCCACTAATAAGAATAACTGAATAATAATAATAATAATAATAATAATATACAAATGAATGTAACCTCTCGAACTGCTATATTAAACTTAACTTATTAACTCATACATTCCTAAAAATCTATCCGCGAACGTTGTCTCTATGCAGATGATACAGTAATATAAAACTTGCCACAATAAAATACAAAACTCCCTTAATGATATGCAAGAGTGGTTGGAAAAGGAGGATAATAACTAATGTAAATAAATATCATGTATAATATTCAGTGAAAGAAGAATCCCCTCATAAACACACTAGCACAGTATGATAAAATTGATTACTGAAAATATAAACAACCTAAGATAATCCTTCTTCATCTAAGACTTGACCACCCAAACACGCCTACACTCCCTCAACACAACAACATAATAATAATGCCCGTGGCACCCACTGTCACTGTTAGGCCAGAGAGAGGACCTAGGACTACACGGGTAGCGTGCTGTGTTGCGGTTGTCTTCAACAACAAGCAGGTCGGAGCTCCTCCGGGTGTTCTTGCTGGACGTTATGTAAGGCATGGTTTCCAAACTTGGTCAAGCCTGGAGGTGGGTACAGGACTGGTTGGACTGCACTGCACTGCACTGCACTGCACTGGCGTTACATTGACACATGTATACATACACCCTACACATTATTTACAGCTCACTCTTTTTAAAGTGTAGAGTTGCTAACAAACACTAAAAATGCACAGAAGATCTGTGTCCGTGCCTTCTTTCAGATCAGAAGCCGTAGGGATAGGGACCCAAGAACCGCCATAGACTTCAACACTATTATCACCAGCACCAATCACATAGAGACTCGGATACCTTGTTTCTTCTCAATTATATCTAGTAAAATATACACTCAAGAGAATGTACAATTATAAAGACACCCAAGTAAATTAGGATCCTACTGGGGGGTGGCTATACTCGGTGTTCTTCCACTTGGTGACCCAAGATACCCACCAACCTAAATTATCTTGTTTCTGTTAGAGGGCATGAGACCCAGTAGTACTATTAGATCCTCGACATTTCGAGTAATATCCTGTGTTAGTGGGAATATGCATCAAACCATATTAACGTAATGTACCCTGCACGATACTATTGCAGGTTTCTACCCTTGACTTAGTCCAAGTTCTTTTTTTCCTTCTCTTCCGGTTCTGGTGGCTTTCCCTTTGTCTGCCAGGCCTGCCTTACCCTACTCTAATAGAGCTGTACTTATTGTATTACTTTCCCACATTTTAAAGTGCATAGGCCTTGGCCTGACACACACATAGTAAAGTCCGTTCACGATAGAGTTTTACCTGGATGACAGTTCAAAAATCATAAGTTTAGGGTTGCCAACACTTGTAAAACATCACAGTTTTGTTATAAATGTAAAGATATTTAAATACACGTTATATATTACATTTAAAATAACGTAAACTTAAGTTTTCTCATACTAGTTCATTTTTTTAAATAATTTCTTTTTATCCAACAGACATCTCTCTGCAATAGCTGCTTCCTGTACACTTGATCACACCCAAATCAAGAGGCAGTACGACACTGGTGCAACTAGGGGATAAAAAACCACCTTTACTTTCCCCAAGGATGTGTCTGGAGAATGGTTAGCACAATTGACTAAAACAGAAGGATTTTCCTTCCTTGTCCTCTGAATGATGTGTAGAGTCTGATGAGCTACAACGTATTTTAAAAAACTGAACCCTAAACCATTACTAGTAATATTCCACCACAACCATAATAGTACTGTATCCTAAAGTCACCGAGGTCCATTTCACTGTTTACGTGCCGAGTTGGCTATCTCCCGGGCTATGCAACCGACCATCGCAGACATGTTGTTATGACTGACAGCGCGAGACCTAGAAGCTCGTCAACACTGCGTGGTCACAAGTACAATGTTTCGGCGCTAGAAGGTTGCCGAAGCTACTCGACTGTTCTGGATCCTTCCCGGGCCTGCTTGTCACATGTTCCCCGCCTAGTATTACCCCTTCCCTTTCTTTTCTGCCTTTGTTTCTGTTGTGTGTGTAATCCTCACCTTCCCCCCTTTCTGAGCAATAAATACACTCTTGGCAGGAGAGCCAACTTGAGCACATCTAGACGTCCCAAGCAGTCCCCTGGGAGTCAACAGTCCACACCTTGGTTCAAATCACAAAAATGCAACCTAGGCCTAAATTTCCTGGCAAATAAAATAATTATAGGTCCACAGAAATAGGGTAGCAAATTTAAAATAACAGCAAAATAAAGATAGTAAAAATATCTTCTATACAGTACTATTAAAAAAATAAAAGAAAACTCACCGAGGCCATTCAAAAACGCTTGGTAATATTGTGTAAAGTATGAAACGTGTCAATTTGTTAAGTTAGATAGCAGTTATTTTGTTATAATTTGCTTTTATTATTATGTTTATGGATGATACAAAATATAAAAATGGTCATAATATGACATAGAAAATGTGTAAAGAGTTACGGACCTCTTTGTGTGCTGTCCCAACCCCCAATGGTGTTTTCATGTTTAATGCACACAATATTATTTTATGATAATTTCTGACTATTTCTGTACAGCTTGTATCTGGAGATCTGTGCATTGTTAGTAGCAGCGCTACTTGTGAGGCTATCCACACAGTTACGGAGATAATAGCTGGCAAGTTGCGATAGCACATCAACCTGAGCCGAGACTGAGGCAACAATGCAGTGGTTCAAGAGGACAGGTGGTTTTCCAGGGGCTGTTGCAGTTGTGGACGGAACCCACATTGCTATTTTGAACTCAGGAGGTGAACGAGGTAAGGCAAGTTAGTGTTGATACTAACAACAAATTTTGTTTTCATTAAACAATAGACTTTTTGAAATAAAATGTTATTAAAATTTGTACTACCTGAAATTTTAAATGGTTTGCACCATACATTTATTCAAAACAAGACCTTGAACATAGATACAAAAATACTGGAGACATCGAATTTTGAAAAAAAAAAGAATAAAAAGTTTAAGACACTATAAATTATCCCTAGATCTAGTTCTTTATTCTCCAGCCCTAAAGCACAGCACGCCTCTCACGTTCCAGCATCAATTTTCCCGCTCCAGGCGAATCATCTGGAGCTGTTCTTGATGCTCCAGGATTGTTACTTCATATCTGGAGCAGGCTGCATGCAGCATATTTTCACTATCCAGCTTCTTTCTGTAGGTTTCTCCGCATACATTTCAGCTTCTCCTTGAACTTCCTTGACCTCAACTCGACCTCCGTCTCAACACTGTGTTGCTACTTGAGGGGCGAGATCTCGCAGCACGCTTCAAAACTGTATCAACACAAACAAGAACAAATGAAATATTGTCAATTCACTCACTATTTGAAAATTACAAATAATATAGGGCAGTGGTTCAAAAACTGTGGTACGAGCAGCTCTCAAGGGAATATTAGCAAACTGACAAAAGAAATGAACGTTATTTTACATCCATGGGGTACAAAAATAATTACTGCAATAGGATAAATTTGAGCCGAGCTTCCACTTGAAGGTTTCAAACAGACAATTAGACAACAGAAAGTTGTGTCAAGTCAGGCAGGCCCACCCCTGTCACATTTGAAATGTTTTTACCACAGACAGTCAATTATTGCCATTCTTAGCTGTTATATTCATTACTAAACAATGTTCATATGAAGAAATAAAGTAATTGTATTGTAAGTTGTGATAGTATTCTATTTATCAGATTAAAATGAAATATTACTAAAAAGAGGTAATATTTTTCAAGTAAAAACGCTCTAACTTAGATTCGGTTTTAGAATATTTCATATATTCGAATCGAGTTCGTATCGAATTGAAACAGTAGACTTTACATATACCTAGTAGTAAGACATAGTGAGCTAAAAGAAGGTCTTGGGGTGTGCGAGTAGGCCTTTTTCACTTCGAGTCACTTTTGAATAAAAACTTGTTTGAGTAATATAGAGCAGTATCTGTACTAGTAATATTTCAAGTTCAATTTTCTTAAATGATATATAAACCATAAACACAAACATTTTTCTCAAATAATAAAATATTAAAAAAAATATGATCACTACCAAAACAACAGATACATTAAATATTTAGACCAGGAATACAGGGTTAAAACGGCCATATTAATCAGATATAAGTTGGTACTGCTAGCAATGAATAAGATGCCTGCAGACCCAAGATAAACTTCAACTCAAACCTTAAAAATACAGACGACCTTCTATTTGGGTTACCCGCCTTGGTAGCGTAGTGGATCGATTCAATCTTCCCAATTCATAATACATTAGCGTAATCAGTAGTGTATAACCCGAGTGGGTGGCAGGACATCGTGTAAGTAAATAAAACATATTTGGGGCAGTTTTTATGGTTGATCACACAATCTCAATGTGCTCGTCATTGTAAATATATAATAAAAAAATGCTTGTCATAGTTTTTGTTATATTCTACACATATATTTTCTAAATTGTGTTGCTCAGCAATCAATAACTTAGTAGGCTACTTTTACATAGACAATGAATCTAAATCAACATATCCACACATGGTTTTTAGTCAAGGATAGTCAACAATAAGGCAAGAGTTTTCCATGAATATTTACAAATAGGACTAATACAAAATTTTAACTAATATTTTATTGTAAATTATTTTAAAATATATTACTATGATACACTTTGTGGCGGCACATTGGCTTGGTAACTGGGAGTTAATGCGAGTCAGCATGGGCATGCTCTCTGAGAAAGCATGTCAGTTGGAACTCACATGCATTCTGGAAATGCATGTGCTGCTTCTGGAACAATAGATGGTCAGCTAATGGAGCATGCATCTCTGGAACATGAGGTCAGCATGGTGCATGTTCTCATAGGCATGGATCCATGAGGACATGCATGGTGCATGCATCTCTGGAACATGAGGACAGCATGGTGCATGCTCTCTGGAACATGAGGACATACCTTGCATGGTCGCATGTGCATGCTCTCTGGAACATGAGGACAGCATGGTGCATGCTCTCTGGAACATGAGGACAGCATGGTGCATGCTCTCTGGAACATGAGGACTTTGGGAGGGAGGTTGAGTTGGATGTTAGGAAGACATTTTCTCAGATTATAGAGCGACCAGGAACAGATTGGATAGAAATTAAAGGTGAAAGAGTTTGGTTGGAGGTGGATGGTGGGGGAGTTAGTGACCGGATGGGGATATGAGGGCTGCTCGTGGTTGATGTGAGGATGGTTTATGGTGTGAACTAAGGCAGCATCTTGAAGATAGCAAGCATCACTGTCCCGAGGTGTTGCAATTTGTTCATCCAGCCATGACTGACTTGTCAACACCTGGGCAGCAGGGGAGGTTTTAAGGTTCTCCTCCGAATGCTGCCTTTCCAACTGCTTTTGTTTCCTCACTTGAGATTTGAATTTTTCCTAAATCTGTGAACATATCACATTAACCATTTAGGACACTCCATTACCGCTGGTTTGCAGCTATTGAACCAGGCGTATATATACATTTATTTGAGGTGGGAAAACATGCCAAGGCCTATAATCGCAGTGTTAGCAAATTTAATATAATTTGAAAGATAGATATTGTCTGCCTACTTCTTAAGTTAATACATTTTGAACATTTTAAAGGTGTTATTTAACTAAAGGAACCACAACAGTTTTTTGTAACCTAAGAATAAAATAATTAATTAGTAGGCCTATACACAAATGTAGGCATAGTAGTGCCTACAGTTTTGAAAGTTAAGAAACAAGTATTTACTATAGGACTATATTAATCAACAAGTTTCTACACAGATACAACATGAGTGAAGTGAAAGTCGATGACAATATTAAAATAGGAATGTTTAAAAGAGGTAATTCTTAACAGATTTTGTCACTTTTGTCACTCGCCTACAGAAAGATTAGGCCTAGTTAATATTCACCAAATGTAATACTTTTGCGGTAGCCTACTTTTTAGATCTAGTTAGTTTGTCAAACTTGGTTTTCCTCCTGCTTGGAAACATTGTAGTTGGAGTTATATTCTTTGGCAATATTATTCCAAGCTTCTTTTTTTTTCAGAATTCGATGTTGCATCAGTCTTCCTGTTTTGACAATGTTTTCAGAGTCCTTCATACATATAATAAATGTTCAAAGGCCTTCAGACTTAATAAGTATGTAGAGTGTATATTATGGAAAGATACGATTACACATTTAGTAATTTTATAATGAATAGTATGTTTCTTACAAGGAAAGATTTGGCAACTATTCAGAGTCCTTCCGACTTATATTATTAAATACTAAGTGTCCGTCCAACTTATGGAAATTATTGTAATATATATATAAAATATTATTCAGATTTTTTTCGTCATTCTGACTTATAATTAAAATTGCAAGATAAATACCTAACATGTTTTCTATGGCTCATATTGTTTATCAATAAAACTTGCAATTAGCTATTTAACTCTTGACATGTTGACTTAGACTCTTATTTAACTGAATTTTAAAACCTTCCTGAAAATATTCTTTAATCCTTTTGTTGTTGGTAGTGCAATAATGCCAGGTGGGTTCAGTGAAAACATGAGTGTATATATTATGTTATAATATATACTTTTGGGTGTCCTATCTGCTCACTCTGCATTCCACCCCCCCACCCTTGCCCCCCCTTATGTGTTTGATTTTGTATGCCCGCCTTGGTCCTGGAGGATGAAAAAGGCATCAAGAACACGCAGAAAATCTCTGACCTCATCCATGCCTTTGAGTTGGAATAGTAGGTCATAGGTTAAAACACCGTGGTTTCGCAGATGACGAGGACTTGTTTGTTTGAGCCATCACGGCTTGTGCACAGTAGTACTGTCAGTCATTCCTCCATGACAGGTTTCTCCTTTCAATGCCAATTTTTGGTCTGGCAAGCAACTGAAAAATAGACCCATATAATATTTATTATAGATATCCAGAACCAGGTAACCTTTCAGCAGCTTTGGAAGCCTCTCGAACCAAAGGTCCACAGCAGCCCCCTTCCCGGCCAATTTATTAAATACCAGGCCATGGTGTTGCTCTCACCTGCTGGTACAAGGACAAGCTTGCCTGTTCTAGTCACTGCTGGTACAAGGACAAGCTTGCCTGTTCTAGTCACTGCTGGTACAAGGACAATCTTGCCTGTTCTAGTCACTGCTGGTACAAGGACAAGCTTGCCTGTTTCTAGTCACTGCTGGTACAAGGACAAGCTTGCCTGTTCTAGTCACTGCTGGTACAAGGACAACTTGCTGTTCTAGTCACGCTGGTACAGCATTGCTGTTCTAGTCACTGCTGGTACAAAGGACAAGCTTGCTGTTCTATCACTGCTGGTACAAGGACAAGCTTGCCTGTTCTAGTCACTGCTGGTACAAGGACAAGCTTGCCTGTTGTTTCTCACTGCTGGTACAAGGACAAGCTTGCCTTTTGTTCTAGTCACTGCTGGTACAAGGACAAGCTTGCCTTTGTTCTAGTCACTGCTGGTACAAGGACAAGCTTGCCTGTTGTTCTAGTCACTGCTGGTACAAGGACAAGCTTGCCTGTTGTTCTAGTCACTGCTGGTACAAGGACAAGCTTGCCTGTTGTTCTAGTCACTGCTGGTACAAAGGACAAGCTTGCCTGTTGTTCTTCACTGCTGGTACAAGGACAATCTTGCCTGTTGTTCTAGTCACTGCTGGTACAAGGACAAGCTTGCTGTTTCTAGTCACTGCTGGTACAAGGACAAGCTTGCCTGTTCTAGTCACTGCTGGTACAAGGACAAGCTTGCCTGTTGTTCTAGTCACTGCTGGTACAAGGACAAGCTTGCCTGTGTTCTAGTCACTGCTGGTACAAGGACAAGCTTGCCTGTTCTAGTCACGCTGGTACAAGGACAAGCTTGCCTGTTCTAGTCACTGCTGGTACAAGGACAAGCTTGCCTGTTTCTAGTCACTGCTGGTACAAGGACAAGCTTGCCTGTGTTCTAGTCACTGCTGGTACAAGACAAGCTTGCCTGTTTTAGTCACTGCTGGTACAAGGACAAGCTTGCCTTTGTTCTAGTCACTGCTGGTACAAGGACAAGCTTGCTGTTGTTCTAGTCACTGCTGGTACAAGGACAAGCTTGCCTGTTCTAGTCACTGCTGGTACAAGGACAACTTGCCTGTTGTTCTAGTCACTGCTGGTACAAGGACAAGCTTGCCTGTTGTTCTAGTCACTGCTGGTACAAGGACAAGCTTGCCTGTTTCTAGTCACTGCTGGTACAAGGACAAGCTTGCCTGGTTCTAGTCACTGCTGGTACAAGGACAAGCTTGCCTGTTGTCTAGTCACTGCTGGTACAAGGACAAGCTTGCCTGTTCTAGTCACTGCTGGTACAAGGACAAGCTTGCCTGTTCTAGTCACTGCTGGTACAAGGACAAGCTTGCCTGTGTTCTAGTCACTGCTGGTACAAGGACAAGCTTGCCTGTTGTTCTAGTCACTGCTGGTACAAGGACAAGCTTGCCTGTTGTTCTAGTCACTGCTGGTACAAGGACAAGCTTGCCTGTTGTTCTAGTCACTGCTGGTACAAGACAAGCTTGCCTGTTGTTCTAGTCACTGCTGGTACAAGGACAAGCTTGCTGTTGTTCTAGTCACTGCTGGTACAAGGACAAGCTTGCCTGTTGTTCTAGTCACTGCTGGTACAAGGCTGGTACAAGGACAAGCTTGCCTGTTGTTCTAGTCACTGCTGTAAGACAAGCTTGCCTGTTGTTCTAGTCACTGCTGGTACAAGGACAAGCTTGCCTGTTGTTCTAGTCACTGCTGGTACAAGGACAAGCTTGCCTGTTGTTCTCACTGCTGGTACAAGGACAAGCTTGCCTGTTGTTCTAGTCACTGCTGGTACAAGGACAAGCTTGCCTGTTCTAGTCACTGCTGGTACAAGGACAAGCTTGCCTGTTGTTCTAGTCACTGCTGGTACAAGGACAAGCTTGCCTGTTGTTCTAGTCACTGCTGGTACAAGGACAAGCTTGCCTGTTGTTCTAGTCACTGCTGGTACAAGGACAAGCTTGCCTGTGTTCTAGTCACTGCTGGTACAAGGACAAGCTTGCCTGTTGTTCTAGTCACTGCTGGTACAAGGACAAGCTTGCCTGTTGTTCTAGTCACTGCTGGTACAAGGACAAGCTTGCCTGTTGTTCTAGTCACTGCTGGTACAAGGACAAGCTTGCCTGTTGTTCTAGTCACTGCTGGTACAAGGACAAGCTTGCCTTGTTCTAGTCACTGCTGGTACAAGGACAAGCTTGCCTGTTGTTCTAGTCACTGCTGGTACAGGACAAGCTTGCCTGTTGTTCTAGTCACTGCTGGGGTTTTTCACCTCTTCTATGATGCACATTCGTTATTATAAAGTCTGAACTTGTTTCATAGGGAGAGCCATTGAGAAAATGCTTTTATTAACAGATAATGATGATTCTAATAATAAAAACCACTGTTGAAATCCCTAACATTCATCTGGGGATTTCTAATCATTTGAATAACTTCCTCTAAAAATTATTCAAGAATGTCCAGAAACATAAAATCTATGTTTTCTAGCACCCCCATGTTCTGTCACAAAAACAAAGCAATATCGTCTTTCTCAATAGTCCATGCCCTCATGAGGATATACCGGCGAAGTATCAGCCAAGTACAGCCGAAGCATGCTAGGGGCTATACGTCCGTGAATTAATAAATTGCGTCATTTCTTGGAATTTCCACTCCATCATCTCAGCAAGCAAATTCACACACTTTCTACTTTGCTCTGCCTAGCATCGTTCCTGTATATTGCTCTTATAGAGAAACCATTGAATTTGTTATCCTTATTCTTTGGTTTTTGCATGGAGTAAATTATTTCCTTTTATAAATTATATGAAGTTATCAAAGTTATTGATCAGGTAACAACAGCTTTTAATGTGATTGTTAATTCGCAAGTAATTGATCCAACTTCAGACTAGGACAGCCAACCGATATCCTCTACATCCCAGAAAAAGCAACATTTAGTTACAGAGTTTGGGCCTAGGAAACCTCCTGTCTTCCCCGAGGAAACGGTGTTGGAGTTTAGAGCTCAATATCCCAAGCTTCGGACGAGTTGGGTGACCGGACCCTCTGAATATTGTAAGTCTAGTCCCTTTGGGCCATTCTAAAGTGCTAGACCCTCATCTAGGGGGGGGTTTCTTCCTCTGGGCCGTATTGTGAAGTTTCCCCCTTTCTGGGTCCTTGGATTGTAAAATTGAAAATTCATGGAAAAGATAAGAAGCATTTGGAACTAACCTCTGCCCTACTTCAAGTTAAGCAAAAAAGGCTCAGCTTTATATCCTCTGAAAAAGTTGGATGTAAACAGCCAGATCCGGCAAAAGAATTATTACTTTCCACAAGTAGGCCTACTTCTGAAAATGATGTATATTTAGTTGCAGCTTTGTCTACATTAGTTTAATTTTCCTCATCTCTTGGAGGACCTTTAAGTAAATTTTGTATAAATGATGATACCTTGAAAGCAGAAATTCTGTGGTCCATGAATAAGGTTATGACTCATACTTCTGACAGAGGTTCATGTATTTCCAGTGATCTTTTATCAATCATGTTTCCTGACAGTGTAATAGCACACAAGTTCAAAATGCAAACAAACAAACTTGGCTATTTGACAACCTTTGGTCTTGGCCCCTTCTTCCAAGAAAAACTCTCAGTGGAGTTAAAGAAGAATGCATTTTTGCAGCTTTACTTGACGAAAGTCTCAATAGAATTGCCCAAAAAGGACAAATGGACATCATTGTCCGTTATTGGAACTCAAGTTTAAATGTGGTTTCAACCCGACACTTGAACTCTGTGTTTTTAGGGCACTCTACTGCAGCTGACCTCCTTGATGCCTTTACGTCAGGTATTTGAAAGAGCATTGAAAATGATTCCGCATTTAAAGAAATATGTGGCTTTTGTGTGTTCTGAACCACCTGAAACAAAGAATTTCGGTGTTGTACGAGACTTCCTAAAAGATAACCTTCTTGAAGCAAAAATATTATTCTTACGGTCAGTAGTAGGAGAAGTGGAACCATATCTTAAAATATTTCAAAATAACAATCCAATGTTGCTCTTTGTACATGTCATACTTTATTCGATGGCACGTAGCATTGCTGCTCACGTTCTTAAGGCAAAGGTTATAAACAAAGTGAAAAACTCAGGACAGCTCTTGGCAATTGATGTCAAATTCATACTCACTTACAAATTGATCACTCTTTCTTAAGCTATCAGTAAATATATCAAGTATTTCTGTGTCTTGAACCACAGCTTTTCTTTTAGTAGCCATGTTTACAAACAAGGCCAAAGATAAAACTCATTAAGTTAGAAAATAGTTTTCATGTTCGATATATCGAAACTCTAAGTGCAAAGACAAATAAAAGTGTCTTGAACATACGAGAATGCAGTGGAAATAAAATATACCCTATCTTAGCTTAGTACTGAACTAAGAGTTCGAAAACCTGGGATCGCTCTGAGCGATGCTGGCAATTTTAGCAGATATTTTGTGCATCGCTTTGAGTGACGTTGGCCCTCAAAGGGTAACCTCTTCAGGAACTGTCATAAATTAGTTTCAGAATTTGTCCAAATCATGAAGATGTTGTTAATAAATCTCATACACTAGAGCGTTTGCAAATGTTCAGATTGATTCTCTAAAGTTAGATAATTCAAGAATATATTAGTATTGGTAGTAAAACAGTCACCCTGGATATCAATTTGTATCTCAGGATATTGGATAATTATCAAAATTTAATTGCTTTACCCAATTTTTTATAAATTCCTTAGATTCATTTTAATTTATTATGTTCTATTCAGAGTTTTCTTTACTGCTGTAACGTAGTGGGTTGTGTTTGGGGTGTGTGGAAGCGCAGAGGCGTTGGCAAACCTTGTAAAGGAGGTGTTTTTTTATCAAAGATACATATGATTTTTGAGTACAGAGTTTGAGAAACAGAGGTGCAATATTCTAGTCGTCGAGTTGGATTTTGACCGCACGCATATGACACATCTGGATACTGTTGTGACGGATCAACCAGTTGGCCCCTTGACAGCGGTTCACACACAAGTCCCATCTTGTACTTCTATTACGAAACACTCCTATCCCCGAGACTCTACTGACATAGTCGATATTGACCCAATGTCCTATACATCGCGGACACGTCACCGACGACACAAAAGTCCATAGATAACACGCGCCCTGACCGTAAAGGGTAAAAAGGACTCTTGATCCTCGATTGACCAGTCTTTAATAATCGTTCTTACCTTAGTTTTTGAGAGTTTTGAGAGTTTAGTAATCAAAACACTTGTACAACACATCGCAACTACAACCCTCTCTTATTTTGGAAACCCTCTTCCTAGATCCAACTTGAGTCGGCAAATTCTTTCACCCATGTTAAAATTACTCCATTACAAACAACATTGTGGCACTGCTATTCTAGTGTTTTCAGCAATGGCTCTTCAGAAACACATCTGACATATGAACTAAGTTGAGTTGTTATGTTTTATCAGCCAATTTTTTTTCATTATGTTTGATGAAAAGATAGAACACCAGACCTGGAAAGTCAAAGAGAACACCTATATCTGAAGGAACACCAAATAGAATGGCTAACGAGCTGATACATGGCTCTTAACATTTATAAAGTTTGCAAGTCCCCTCTCTTGATATTTTAAAGGACTTTTTTTTATTATTACAACCATCCAATCCAGTTTACCAATTAACAAGTACTTAAGGCGATTGGCCCTTTTCATTCGGCGTTGAAATGCAGAGACATGGGAGCAAACGGTTATCTTAAAGAATCTTTATTATTTTGCAATTTTCTTTTCGGAAACGGTTTGTTCAAGAATAGGTGCATGTTGATAAGTTTTACTTTTTATACACACACCACCAATATAATTTCAAGAGTGATCAAATATCTGATACAGGAAGCTTGCGGCAGAAAATATTAATTTCGTGTTCCTTGATGAAACATGGATTTTTTCCAAGGGTGAGGTTTTTTTTTAAGAAATATATTGATATTATAGCATTAGTGAAATCAAATATAGGCAGAGGCCTGGTTAAAAGATTGTTGCTTGCGCAAAAAACTAATAAATGAGTATAAGTTAAATAACCTCTCATCAAAACAATGTTTCCAACCTGACAAAGGTTCTCTTTTGCGAAATGCCACCATTTGGCCATCATTAAACTTTTATTGAGTTTGATTTTAAATTTGTTAGATGGTTTATCATTTTACTGGAAGGGCATTTAATGTTAATGAGGAATAACACCAGTCCCAGCCTAGAAATAAACACTGATATTGTTATTTAGCAAAAAAAATATATAATATTTAAATAAAACACACCTTCATTTTATGTTTGATATAAATACATTGTCAAATACAAATCGTTTGATATCTATATAAATTATAGACATAGTCCCGAAGGAGACCTGCAAGAGACGTTCACCGGGTGATGGTAAGATGTTCATTGTTCTACATGCTGGCGGCAGGGAGGGTTTCGGGAAGTCACCTGGAGATTACTGTAACCTCGCCCTTATTTTCCCAAGAATTAATAAAGGCGGGTACACAATATAAGTACAAAAAACTAAAAAACAGACAATAATTGCAGAGGAGCCAATAGGATATCATATGACAAATAGGTCGTACCCCGGCACATAGGTCATTCTGCTTCCATGAACTTACTCTACAAACATTATTTGTAGGACTTGGAGTAAGCCAAGATACTGGGATAGAGGACGTGAAGTTTCATAATATATAGGTTCATACTTATAAGAAGATAGAGATTCACATTTGATATTAAAGAGTTTATTTAGATAAACAGAAGATAAATAAACATATAAAAATGTTAAAGTTAAATAGTGGGATAGATTCATGAACATTACTGTATATCATAAGGATATATCCAATCGTTTACAAATAACAATCCCTCATGATTTACAAGGGAGAAATATAAATGGATATATATATAATATTGTATATCATAACTATTACAACAATATGTCTCACTCGACATCCCAAGCTAACTATAAACAGTAGCTGCAATTAGAAAATTTACAACAATGGGTCACCCAGATTTGAATACTAATGTATAACATTAGAAACTTAGCTCATTAGGTCTCACTCGACCGTCCTCACTAGAATTACAGACTTTCATAAAAGTAAACAAATTAGTCATTACGACCATTTACAAAAGGGGGATAATTCCCGAAATATTGAGAAGTAATAATTTAACTTTACGGCCAGATGGGCTCTAAGTTTCATATTCTTCCAAAACCTAACCTTTGTAAAACCTAAACATTTTACACCACAAGGGGTATACATTTTATGTGACAAGGAACATGTCCACTACCTATTTTTGATATTAGTTCAAAAATACACATTGAATTCCTGAGTTAAAATAAAAAGAACTGTGTGTTCATTTTGCCAACTTAACAACTTGCAAAAATGATTTACTATCCCTAATCAAACTAAGTTAAATATGCTGTCCCTAACCATGATTATATAATATAATTTTAACTAACAGCAACAATAACCTAAACATAATTTTGACAGTATAGAGGCCGAAAAGTAATTTTATACCTTCTGTCCATCCTCGACACCTGAGTGTCCAAGGACGCTACCCTGACAAGAGTAAAAGCCAATACAGGTTACATGATTATATACGATTTCTATTCTATCTCGGTCTCCGCCGTGGTTCGGATTCCACGTTAAACTGTAGGTCCTTCATTTCATCTCACAATCACCCTTCCATTACACATTAGCGTAAGTGCGTATAACCCGAATGGGTAGTAAGACGCGGTGCTAATAATCAATCAATTATTCTATCTCGGGGAAGAGGGGGAGACAACACAGAGGTGAACATACACAAGGAGGGGTGGGAAGGGGTAACCAGACGAATGTCGAAGGTTCAAGCATATTGTGGATGGCAATCGAACAATAGTTTCTCGGCCACATTACCACTTTATACGTCATGCTTTCCCAGCATGCCTCACGTTAATTCTTGGTGCAAGTCTACACACTGTTCGCTCGGTTAGTTTGATGTTGTTATTGTTCGCTGAATGTTGTGCGTGAAGTACACTGGGGAGGGGCCACTGATGAATGGGGCTTGGTGAGTTGAATCTTTTAGTTAATTCAGTCTTGTAGGTTTATTATTTATTGTAGCTTTATGCCGATAAATGCTACATTTACCATGGGGAGATGAACGGCGACAACTTCGAGACGTGGATGAGAGACCAACTGCTTCCCTCCCTTGAAGAACCTTGAGTCATTGTGATGGATACTGCTCCATATCATTCAGTTCAGGTGTGTCCTAACACTATAAACTTATTTTTAATACACCCATATTATATATCTATACATATATATACATGTTGTCACTTATCTTCAATTAAGATACAGTTTTAATAACCCCCTCTCCAACCACAAATACATTTATTAAGAACGTCATAACTTATTCAGTATTGCCTTAACTATATTGTACAGGTGGAGAAACTACCCACAAAGAGTTGGAGGAAAGACGAATATGCGGCAAGGTTACGAAGCACACATCAAGCTCGACCCCACAGCATGAAAATGGAGCTGATGAGCAAAGTTTTAGCCCACAAACCAGACAAAAGGTAGGCCTAAGTATTTTATAAAAGGCTTAGGCTGCTTTCACTATAAATATTAGGCATACAGGTGTTCAATAAGTTGATACAATAATCAGGTGTTTCAATTAGAGTTGATAGCAATAACCAGGTGTTTTAGTTAGAGTTGATGTTCATGTTACCACCCTTGAACAAAACACACCTTATAATCAGTAATAAGTAGGCGGCAGATTTATAGGCACTAAGATTTTAAAAAAGGCAGCCAAATAGGCACTAAAAATCTCATAAATAGGCATTATAAAGTAAAAAAGGCAATAAATGGGCACTAAAAAGAAAAAATAAGCATAATATAGTAGTAGGCATAGTAATGAAAAATAGGCATCAAAACACTCAAATTTTTTTATTCATTCTTAAAATCCAGCATACTTTTTCCATAAACACAAGTTACTTACCATTAGAGTTAATTACTAAATACATCTCAAGATTGTCAGTTGTAAATTTGGTTCTGTTGTCTGACAAAATGTTTTTATGCTGTGAGAAACTTCTCTCAACTTCACATGAAGCCATCTGGGCAAAACTTCAGACAAGCTATCTAAGTTGACTTCTGGGAGTGATGTAGTTTGTCCTTCCAAGATGTCCGCAATACTTGCCATCACTCTCCACCCAGGCTCTCGCTGCAATACTCTGTTAAATTTGTCGACGATGGCTGTGCCAACTGAGCCAGAAGCCTGATTCAGGTTTTCTTCATTCCCCGCATTATCTTCACAGCTTTCACAAGAGGCAAATCCCTCTCTTCTAAAAGTGATATGCGCCAGGAAGATTTCCAAAATTGCTTTTTACGTATGCCAGATCCGCAATGACACTTGACGGGATGGCAGCATTCACTTCTGTAATGGCGACAGCTTGTTCCTCGTCAAAAGTTTGGACTACCTACAAACAAAATGATTTATATAGCAAAACTCATTATATTGTGTTCTACAAGTACAACCATTAAATTTAAAATATGTTTCAATAATGTGGACGGACAGGTGGAATCAATAAAACTAGTGGTAAAGCTCACTGCAATTTTAATTTGTGAACGCACCTAAATATAGTGTATTGTATAATACCTTTTAAATGTCACCCAGGTATCCTGCTAGTACAACAAAGCATGAAGTCATGTATCCCAACGCGTTAACACTGGTTGTTGGGGCAAGGGTGTGTTGGCAGGGCAGCCTTAAATGAGAAGATTCTTGATGGAGCCTTCAAAAAACTTTCTTGAATGTGGAAATAATAGCATTAAAATTTGTAAAACGTGATCTAATATCTTCTGCAACCCTATGAACAGCAGGCGCCAGACAAGTGACGTGAATTACTTGGTGTAGAATACTTTTAAGTTTGCAACTGCTTTCAACATCCGCACAAAACCCTGGTATGGTAATTTATAATAATATTTCAACTAGCCCAATGGCACCCCCTTCTTGACTGTCACCGTTATAGAATTGTACTCATTTGCACTAATTTAAGTTTTTGCTTGGCGAGGAGGGGGGTGGGGGGTGAAAGATTTTTTACAGAAGCCCTTATACACTCTATTAAAAGTACAGATATCAATTTTTTTTTCTTAATACTAAAAGTATAGTTCACATTTTTTCTTAGTAGTGCTAATCAATTATTATTTTTTAAAACAAGTCTTAAATTTGGGGGAGGGGGGATTTCCCTATGCTGCCCTTCCCCTCTAAATGACGCTCCTGTAATATTCATCTACCTATTCCTCAATGTTGTAAATAGCTGTCTTCTAGCTAAATGACGCGTATGAGAATGATGGGATAACGACCAGTGTTGCCAAGTCTATAGTTTCTAGCATTAGTACTTGGAACCTGAAATGGATTGTATTTGGACTGGTAGGATACTACTTTCTGTCACTGTATTGATAAACCCACCGATTTCCATAAAAAAAAATTAATAATTAATGTAAAATCTGTTACTTTATAGCAGGCCCACAGGATATTAATTTTAGAAAATATCCTAAAATTGGATTTTACACGTGGTGAAATTATATCAAAAGTGGTATCCAGATCGTACAGTTGGCAACACTGGTAACAACTCTCAGGTCTTTCATCACTACATCTCATCAAGATGTCGCGGTAGAAGAGAACAAGGTTGTTATCAGTTTTTTTAAACATTGATAATTGGATACTCAAATTTGTGTTTAAACCTAGACAAATATAATCACCAAAATAGTGTGTAGATTCTAAAAGTTTATTCCTATTATATTTCACTTCCTTATCATCTCACCCTCTCTCTTCGGAACACTACAAAGAATATTGAGACTATCTAGACCAGAGGTCCCCAACCTTTTTGTACCTTAGAGCACATTCAAAACTAACGGTAGTGCGGCGGGCACCAATCACTTTTTCAGGACAAGTTTCTAACTGCCGCCAGGCTCAGAGGTCTGCTTAGCGCTATACACACAGCTGTCAACTGCCACCAGGCTCGAAGGTCTGCTTAGCGCTATACACACAGCTGTCAACTGCCACCAGGCTCGAAGGTCTGCTTAGCGCTATACACACAGCTGTCAACTGCCGCCAGGCTCGAAGGTCTGCTTTGCTATACACACAGCTGTCAACTGCCGCCAGGCTCGAAGGTCTGCTTAGCGCTATACACACAGCTGTCAACTGCCACCAGGCTCAGGTCTGCTTAGCGCTATACACACAGCTGTCAACTGCCACCAGGCTCAAGGTCTGCTTAGCGCTATACACACAGCTGTCAACTGCCACCAGGCTCAGAGGTCTGCTTAGCGCTATACACACAGCTGTCAACTGCCACCAGGCTCAAAGGTCTGCTTAGCGCTATACACACAGCTGTCAACTGCCACCAGGCTCAAAGGCTGCTTAGCGCTATACACACAGCTGTCAACTGCCACCAGGCTCGAAGGTCTGCTTAGCGCTATACACACAGCTGTCAACTGCCGCCAGGCTCAGAGGTCTGCTTAGCGCTATACACACAGCTGTCAACTGCCGCCAGGCTCGAAAGGTCTGCTTAGCGCTATACACACAGCTGTCAACTGCCGCCAGGCTCGAAGGTCTGCTTAGCGCTATACACACAGCTGTCAACTGCCAACAGCGATTGTGACATTACATGTGGTTGTGGGTGATACTCAAGGCTGCAGCCATGGGGGAAGGGGAGTTGTTCAACACCCTCCAACTTGACAAAAAATAAATTAAAAAACACTGCTTTATTTACGGTTTTAACAAGACCTAAATAAAGACAAGGAAATATTCAACTGCTCACCACCATTTTGGTGCTTAGGTACATTTTAAAAATATATATATTTATTCTGTGTTTATTCAGGCAACAAAGCAATCTAGACTCGTGTCAAGATATTTACGAAGGAATAGGAAGTATTAGCATTGTATTAGTGAGTGTGGGAGAATGAAGGAAGGGGTAGGTCTTTGAGATGAGGAAAAAGCAAAACCTTTAAGCTTGAAACTATTAGAATTGTACTTTGTAAATAAGCGCAAGAAAGGGGAAATGATGGGAAGGATGGGAAAGAGGGAGGAGGGGGGCTTTTAATCACCAACTTCTTAATAACAGCATTACCTAGAGATAAACACAAACATGATTTTTGTCGGAAAAGTGACAGATTGTAGCATCCAAAAGGGGCAGATGCCAACAAAACACATAGCATAATATAAAAACTAAAAAATGGGGGGGTTAACCCAGAGCGAGTGCCGAGGAGTTCTAGGTTGCAAATGTTTAACACAAAACATTACAGTCCCGCAACTCGCAACCCTCGAACCTGTTGTGGATTTTATAAATGTGACCCTCTATCTCAACCAGACAGCAAGAGACTGCAGCCTTCCTAAGTTCATACTAAATCAAAATATTAGACGAATTTCCTTGGGAATGATGGGGCATATATCAGAAAGATACAAAACAGGTCAAGAAAGGTCGATATTTATTAGCAACGCTCAATAGTTGCGTAACAGTTTGATTCAGAGTATACAATATAATATAGGTAAACGACATTATGACTCGAAACCAATGAAAATATTCCATAGAAAAGTTAACATTTGTTTTCACAACATGTGTATAGTGTAGCGAGACTAATAAGAGACTTTATAAACATAGTCACATGGTATTACATAACAATGTAACTCAATGAAGTTAACCATAACTCTAACTTGAAGAGGCTCTCTTCTAGTAACACTAAATTATTAAATATTTTATATTTTTAATATCAAATATTTGTTTCCTATTTTTAATATTAAATGTTCGATCAGAATAAAAGGAGCTTAGCAAAGACAACAAACATCTTAACTCAGCAATAAAAAAAAGTATCCCTCAAGAATTAGCGTATTACAATATGATAAAAATTTAAATATCAAATAGTTAACCAAATAGAAATGGCGCATAAAAGTTTTGCACAAGTTACAATTCTAATATCAGATAGCAATCCATAATAAATTAACGACAAGACCAAGAAAATGGTTTCCGTGAAAGTTATTAAATATTCCTAAATACATTATGACCAAACTATCCGAACTGTCGTAATATAGATGACATTACTGTTGATAAGGGCCATGACCTCGTTATAAAAAAAACAAGGAAATGTTCCTAACCATAAGATATAAATTTAGATGTATTTAAATATATGGCTGAAAAATGAATTTTGAAAAGTATCATAGTATATAAAAAAGGTTTTATAAGCCAAAACTGAATTTGATCTTACATTTTAGTCGCAGAAAGCCGGAGCTTATGTTATCCCTGCTATGACACAGGCCCAATTGTGTCGTTATCGATACAGAGAACAGAATATATACAAAACTCAGTAGAGGACGAAAGGAGAAGGGGTGGGATACATTCTGGACTTAAATGGAACAATATGCAAGCAATGCTGAGCTTCGGGAACCTTCTCGTGACGGGAACTCGTTACTGCGCATGTCCAGCCAGCCCTGGGCGTCGGCTGAGCTCGCCAGTCATTACGCGCTCTTAGTGTCTTGTTCTCCCAGGTCAGTGAAAGTTCGTCCGGAGGTTTTGAGCCGTTTTCCCCGCAGGCCCAGTCGACAAGCGAATGCAGTAAGTCTCTTCTATTTGTTTTGTTTTAGCGTCTCCCATATAACGTCCAATGCTACAAATCTCCCCCCCTTTTAAGAGGCGCAAAGGGGGAGGGAGTGGGTTGCCACTTCCTTCTACTTGATCTTGTAGCATCCACGGAACACCAGCAATGGGCTAGTGATGTCCACTATCCAAAGGAGATTTCCATTGGCACGCTTTCATCCTCGGTGCCAGATGGGTATCCCTGGATCAAGGTAGACCGAACGGGTAGCTCGCCCGGGCTGTCGGCGGGAGGCTGCACCATGTTACATGTCAGGTCGTCCAGATGTCCATCCTTGTTGCCGGGGTTCCAGTCGGTTCAACCCTCGAGGACGGTCACTATATTCTCCGTTACATCACGTCACTATCTTGCAGCATGCGCACGGGAAAGAGGAAGGGGAAGGAGAAGAGAAGATGAACGGACACCACTGAGCTGTACACAAAAAAAAATCACGCAGTACACAGAATTCAAATATCTCTTCCCTATCAAATTGGGATTTTTATTCAATGTTTAGAAAAGGTCCTATGTCTCGCTCTCATACGAGACATTTCAAATAATCCACCTTTATGTATGGTCCAGTTCTCCGCCCAGTGGCCAACAGAAGCACAAAATCAGCAAGTCATTATCTGTCCGGCGCACTGGATTATAAATACAACACTGCAAATAACATGTTGACGTACACAGGTAAATACTTGTCCGCCACATAGTAAAAAAATATTATATATATATTTTTTTATTATGAATCATATTTCTTGTCCTGGGCCCAGGCGTAAGGGAAATATATATATTTAACAATAAAACCTACAATTTACCTGCCTACTCTATACCTATATAAATATATTTATAAATACGCTAGCTAATTCCAACAATAATAATTTTTTTTTATAACTAATTACACCACAATTGTCACATCATATCCCAAGGGACAATTGGGCTTACGTCATCTTTAAGTGGCTGACGTGCGCTCTCCTGGACGTAGTTGCATCCTTTACACTCCTGAGAGACGGTCACGGGGGTCAAAAACTTGTCCACTGTCCATGGACCACTCCACCTCTGGCACAACTTCGCTGATCTCTTCTCTGCCGAGGAGCTCAAAGGGAATTCCTTATATAAAACTTTATCCCCTACACTGAAGGGAACGGGAGTCTCCCTTTATTATAAGCGCCAGCCACCCTTCTTTGAGCCCATTTAAGATGATCCAGGGCACGTTGACATCTATCCTTATGGGAGGAGTCATCATAACTCTCTAATAACGGTTCTATGTTCCAAATGGCTAATAGGGGTTGATTCAGCTCTCTACCCAGAAAAATGGAAGCTGGTGAACAGCCAATTGACTTGTGGAAGGCAGAATTGAAAGCTAGATTTAAAAAATCTAATTCCTGATCCCACTTATTCTGCGTCTCACTGTGAAAAATAGTAAGAGCTATGACCAAGTTGCGGTTGAATCTTTCCACCTGATTGGGTCCGGGGTGGTAGGGGCTAGTGGTTACATGTTTAATTCCCAACCGAAACACATGTTTTTGAAACAGCTCGATCTGAAGCAAGGACCACAACACGTGGTGCTCCAAATAATGCCCACACTCGCCTGCAGAGGGCGTTGACAGTAGTGGTTGCTTTCATGTTGCGCAACGGGATGAGAACCACGAACTTGGAAAAGGCGTCCACTAATATAAGGATACACGAATTACCTAAGGTGGAACGGGTGATTGGCCCCATATAATCGACGAAGACCTTGTCCCAGGGACGTTGGGCAAACATCGGCCGAATGGAGCCCAACTCTGGAATTTTGGGCGGGTTTAGCCTTTAGACAGCTCTCACAATGGCTAACCCACTCTTTCACATCGTTATACAAACCGGGCCAGAAGAACTCCTTAGTAATTTTCTTAAAGGTTTTCAAAACTCCAAGATGGCCACCATATGCAGAATCATGGAAATATTTCAGCAACATGATTGGCACAACCACTTTCCTGCACTTCCCTTTCGAATTCGTCACAACTAATAGCCCACTGATATAGCATATGACCCTATTTTCTCCCCTTAGATATCCTGTCTTTTAATTCTACACACCACGGATCATTTTTTTGGTGGTTCCCAATTGACGTAAAAGATTCAGGAATCGACCGAATAACACAGGAAGCAGGAGCTACCTCGAGAGAACCAATAGGAGAGTTATCTTCCGCCATGCGGGATAAAGCATCTGCCACAATGTTATGTCTCCCTGAAATGTGGTGGGTGGAGAACTTGAACCTAGATAGTCTCCAAACCATCTCCCTATTTTCCCTAGCTGCTTGGGGTGGCCCACATCCACGCAAGTGCCTGGTTATCGGTGAAAAGCTCGAATACTCTTTGTTCTAGATATTCGGCGAAATGCTCAACGCCTGTGACACAGGCGAGACATTCCTTTTCATAGGCGCTGTATCGCCTCTCGGCATCGGTGAGAGTCTGACTAGCAAAGGCCACCGGCCGGACTCCCTCCGATGACCTCTGAGACAACACAGCCCCCAGAGCCACAGAAGAAGCATCAACATGAAGGAGAAATAGGATAGAAAAATCTGGCATCCTTAGTACCTCGGGGAGATAAGCTTTTCTTTCAATAGGTTAAAAGCCCGTGCCTGCTCCTCACCCCAGCAAAAGGTGACACCTTTCTCTTTAGAGCATTGAGCGGAGCGGTAATCTCCGAAAAGGCCGGGACAAATCTGGCGTAATAGGCACACATGCCAACAAAACGCATCACGTCCTTGAGATTTGAGGGGGGAGGATAATTAATGATGGGGCTGATCCGGGATCGATAAGGAGGTTTCCCTCAGAAATAACGTTACCCCAGGTATTTGATGGAGGGTTTTGCCCAAGTAACCTTATCGGGATTTACGGTCAGGCCTACTCGCCGTAATCGAGTCAACACTTCCTCTAAATGCACTAAATGATCCTCAAGCGAATTGCTATATACACATATGTCATCCAAGTAGTTAAATACATAATCGTATTTTATGTCAGACAACACATGGTCCAGTACGCGACTTAAGGCTTGTCCCGCCTATACTACAGCCAAGGGGAACACAGTTAAATTCGTATTGTCTCCACGGAGTGAAAAAAGCAGTGAACTTTTTTGAAGACTCTACCAAGGCGCATTGCAAAAAGCTTGCGTTGAGATCAATCAGGCTAAATACACGCGCTCTACCAATATGCTGAAAAGCTGATTCTACGTAGGCATTGGGTATGGGTCAACTGAATCTTTTTGTTGAACTTCCTATAATCAACGATAAGCTGAAGCCCTCCCCTTTTTTGGGGTATAATAAATGCGGACTAGCATACGGTGAGTTGAGGGGCGGATGACCCCTTCTTGGATTCTAACTCATTAATCAATCAATCCTGAAAAACTTCATTTTGGAATGGAGCACGATGAGTACGGACTGATTCTATTGGGTATGTTGTTCACTCATTGCTATTTCATAAGGCAGGACATTACACCTACACTTACCTGGTAAGTAATGACCGTCAGAAAACTTAGAAAATCAGACCCCTTATGGCTACTTCACCAATATCAAACAAACATAAGCTATTGAAAATATGATTTGTATACAACGGGACTTTAAACCATGGTGAAAAACCAAAACTTAACTCCTTCCTATTTCAGGTCATGACGGGCACCAGTTCCCCACAGGAAGTCATTACCTAAGTTTTTTGTAGGGTAATGAAGGAACGCAACAAAACAAAGTACCTTTCCAAGGAAAAAACCCCATTTTTTTTATGGATATTATCACTTTCTCCCCACTACCTTAAGGAGGTTGCCATTGCCTAAGACAAGGCCTTTTTAACACCGACTTTCCCCACCAGTATTTTCCCAAAATTTACTTTAAAAACTATTCAAAAAATTTCAAACACTTATGAACGGAACTTGAAACCAGTGTCAAGATTAAGGCAGAGCCAGGAAATCTAACAATCAGGGGAAAGGGGAATAGAGATTTGGAAACTTCACGTGCGGCAGCCCCCCATACCAAACACCACGCGTCACACGTTTCCCGAGGGGCACTCCTTTGAAGGTGCCTTAGTTTGTCGGCAACGTTAACATCGGACGTGGGTTAAGTCAGATGATCTCCTTGACCTATTCCCCGCCCTACTTGCTAGTAGTGGGACTGAGAACCCACGTTAATTAATAGGCCTGGTAATAGTCGCAAGTGGGGGGGGGGGGGGGGGGGGGTGTCTTTCCTGTCTGTTGTTACGGGCACCTGACGGGGAAATTCCTACAAATATTCCCCGGCCAAAGCGAACCCTCTATATTGACGCTACGAGTAAAGTCGGAAAGAGTTAGTGGCCTATTAGAAAAAATATGAAATGTCTCCTTGTCAAAAAAAAAGAAATAAAGAGACCGGATGGGACCGGGACATCAAAGTGAAAGTAAAGAGTGAGGGAGTGAGCACATTGCAAGAATAATGATAAGGAGAGGTGGATGAGAAAATAGGAATAAAAAAAGTGGATAAGAGAGAGAGAGATGAGATATAAGACGAGATAGACTGAAAAGAGACGATAAAGATAAAGAGTATGAGTTTGGTAATGAAGTATAAAATGAAGGGATATTATATTATTTTAGGTAGTGGTGGTCTGAGAAATTATGATAATAGGAATAATGATATAAATAGGCAAAAAAGAGAAGATGAGGGAAATACTGGAGAGATTCCAGAACGTGTGTGGGGAGACCATGTAAAAAGACGAGGACTGTAGAAAGAAAAAAAAGAGGAGAAAGAGAAAAAAAAAAGAGACATAGAAAAAAGATACTCTCCGATCGTGGCCGCCCCTAAAAAAAAAGGAACCAGAAAAAAAAAAAAAGAAGGGAAAAAAGAGGAAAAAGTGAGATGGACGAGAATGTAAAAAGAGAAAAAAAAGAGAGCTACTAGGTGGTGGTGGAACATTTTTCAAGGATAATTTCCACTATGTCCTCCTCAGGATACCATTAAGGTTCTTACACCTCAATGCCTCAGAAGGGGGGGGGGGGGGGGGGGGGGGGGGGGGGGGGGGGGGGGGGGGGGGGGGGGGGGGGGGGGGGGGGGGGACAGCCAAGATATTAAATAATGAAAGGGTCCTGAGGAGCTGAAAACGACGTACTTTTTTGTTTTTATACAAGGGGTTATCCTTATCTCTTTTAGGGCCACTTAGAGACTCTAATATGGACTTTTTCACCTAGTCCATGGAAGGCCTAGCTGAATAACACCTCGTGATTCAGTGTGCCGAAATCCGGACGTCTTGCCAATACATAAGGTTAGTACTCCAGTCCCCTACGAGTCTGAGTTTCCAACTCTATGAACTTATTAAAAAGCCTAAATAACTCCTGGGGGGCGATAACCATCGCACACGGCCAAAGTATATAACGCGCTCGCTAGCGACCTTACTTTGGGTTTGGAGAGAGTACTCAGAAAACTGTGCAATAGCGGCCGGGGACAGTGGAGGTTGGGGTCGGGGGGGTGAGGTCCCACTAACCCCCTTATCACTATAGATCAAGTTTGTGGCTGATCCCCAACATCATAAGAAGGTGGCTAACGTTATACATAGTGTCATTTTAGGGTTCGCAGGATTAAAATATTCTCGGACAGGCAGGACCGCCAAGCAGCAAACCGTTGCCTCGGGAGGAGGTATGGATTTTCTGCTTGAGCTCCTCACGCAGATGGTAGCCGCTGCAGCAGGTAGATTTCAGACCAGTGTTGATCGTGCTTCCAGAAGGCAGAGTCCATGGCTGTTGTGTTATTCATGAAACAGAATTACAAAAATAAAACTAAACAAAAACGCAAGATGCATTCTCATCTGAGCTCAGAGTTTGGCGCAGTATTTTTGTAGCATCCAAAAGGGCTATGCCAACCAAAACACATAGCATATTATAGATAAACGATTAAAGGGGGGGGGGGTTACCCAGAGCGAGTGTCTGAGGAGTTCTAGGTATCTAAATGCTTAACACAAAACATTACAGTCCACAAACTCGCAACCTCGAACCAGTTTGTGGATTTGTATAAATGTGACCCTCTATCTCAACCAGACAGCAAGGACTGCAGCCTTCCTAGAGTTCTTACTATTAACCAAAATATTATACGAAATTTCTTTGGTAAGGATGGGGGGCATATATCAGAAAGATACCAAAACAAGTCAAGGGAAGGTCGATATTTATTGCAACGATCAATAGTTGCGTAACAGTTTGATTCAGAGAATTCAGTATAATATAGGTAATCGACATTATGATCGAAACCAATGAAAATATTTCCATAGAAAAGTTATACATTTGTTTTACAACATGTGTTATAGTGTTCGCGAGACTCAATAAGAGGGACTTTATAAAACATAGTCACATGGTATTACATAAAAATGTAATTCAAGAAGTTAACCATAACTCTAACTTGAAGATGCTCTCTTTAGTAACCTAAATTATTAAATATTTTATTTTTTTTAATATCAAATATTTGTTTCTATTTTAATTTAAATTTTCGATCAGAATAAAAGGAGTTAGCAAAAGAAAAAAAACCCATTTTAAACTCAGCAATCAAAAAAGTATCCTCAAAAATTTAGCGTATTACAAATGAAAAAAAATTAAAATATAAATATTTAACATGAATTTGGCGAAAAAAAAATTTTTTGCAAAGTTAAAATTTTAAATATCAGATAGAAATCCTAATAAATTAACGACAAGACCAGGGAAAATGGTTTTCTTTGGAAAGTTATTAAATATCCTAAATAACATTATGACCAAACTATCCGAACTGTCGTAATAAAAGGGCATATTTATTGAAAAGGGCGCTGCCCTCGTTATAAAAAAAACAAGGAAAATATGTTCCTAACCATAAGATATAATTTAGTTTGTTTTTAAAATTTAGGGGCTAAAAAAGAATTTGAAAGTACCCTGATATAAAAAAAGGTTTTATAAGCAAAACTAAATTTTAAGATCTTACATTTTGTCGCAGAAAGCCGGAGCTTATTTATCCCTGCTATGACACACCCCCAAATTGTGCGTTATCGATCAGAAAACAGAATAATACAAAACTCAGTAGGGACGAAAGGAGAAGGGGGGGGGATACATTCTGACTTAAATGGAACAATATGCAGCAATGCTGGCTTGGGGAAAACCTTCCCCGTGAGGGAATCGTTCCCTGCGCATGTCAGCCAGCCTGGGCGTCGGCTGAGCTCGCCAGTTTTTCGGTCTTATGTCTTGTTTCCAGGTCAGGGGAAGTTGTCGGGAGGGTTTTGAGCGTTCTCCCCGCGGGCCCCAGTCACAAGCGAATGCAGTAAGTCTTTCTATTTGTTTTTTTTTTAGCGTCTCCCATTAAACGTCCAAGCTACAAGATTAAAATATTAGCCCTAATTTTCGGCTGTGGGTCAGAAAGTGGCAAACCCGAGAAAAAGGCGGGGGGGGGGGCTCTAGGGACTCCAGGGGGCTGGGTTTGGGGACCACTGTTTTAGGGCCCCTTTAAAATTGACAATCTCCACTTTATTGAGCTAAAATTATTTCCCCCCTATTTTAATCCAGAAAATGAATTTTCCCCTCTTTACATCTTTTCAGGACCCAAAAAAGATTGTATTTGTGAGGGAAAAGATATTGTGTAACTTGCGGGCTTTAGTGGGGGACAGTCAAGTGAATCGATATTAAAGGCTTTTTTTGCGTGGAACCTTTTTTTTTTTTTTAATATATGGGAAAACTAGTGCTGAAGGGGACAAGTTTGGGTTTTTCGTTGTCGTATAGACAAAATTTTTTTTGTAAAACCCAAAGAACAGAAAAAAATACAAATTTTCTGTAGCTGAAACATGAAAATTGTTTAGGGCTGCAGGTTTATAGTAAAGGATGAGAAACCTTTTCATAAAATCAACCAAACCGCACAACCACGATGTGTCAAGATGTATTGGTCATCCCAAAAACCCAAACCAAAAAGCACAACCACGATTTGGGGATTTAAGAAGCTATTTAGCCCCATCAATCAAAACCCAAAACCCCAAACCACGTGGTGATCAAGTGTATTGAGCTCTAAAATCAACCCCCAAAACCCCAAACCAGATGGTTTATCAAAATTTCTATTGAGCTCATCAAACAACCAAACCGCACAACCATGATGGTGATCAAGTGCTTGAGCTCATCAAACCCCCAAACTGCACAACCACGAGGTGATCAAGAGCTATTGAGCTCATCAAATCAACCAAACCCCACAACCACGGTTGGGGATCAAGGTGCTATTGAGTCATAAAAAAACAAAAAAAAAAAACCGCACAACCACGATGGTGATCAAGATGCTATTGAGCTCATAAATCAAAAACCCAAACGCACAACCCTGATGGTGATTAAGATGCTAATTGGCTATAAAATCAACCAAAACCCACAACCGATGGTGATCCAGATGCTATTTAGCTCATCAAATTCAAAAAAAGATTAAGAGGGCGTTTCAAAATGTCGACGGGAAATTTAAAACAATTTCGAGGTAAAATGTGAAAGGTGAGTACTGTCAAAAAATTCTCTGAATGGTTAAGGAGGCCCATGAATGAGAAAATTTTAGTTATAGATAGAAACTGAAAAATTGAGTATAGATATTTATGTCTGTGTAGAGGGGCCCAAAAAAAATTTAAAAATGTGCTAATTTGGGTTCATGTTTTTTTGTTTTGCTGGCCAATTTAATGTTTATATCTGAATTGGCTACATGTTTTTTGTTTAAAAACTTTTATACTTGTGGGTTTTTTAAATGATTCCCCCGGTAAATGTGAAAAAAGCATCTAGTTCATTTTGGTATGTTGGAGGGTGAGTGGGGTTTAAGGGCGAATTAATGGAGATTAGTGAACGAAAGGGAAAGGGGGGGTAAGAGGCGGGGTTTAATGTGTTTGAAGAATATGTGAAAAAAAATAGAAATTTAAAAGAGAGTTAGTTTTTAAATTCAAAATCTATTTTGGGGAGGTTGTAAAACCTTTGTAAAACGTAAACTTTTTATTTATTAGACAGGGTCATTATTTTTTTTGTGAATTGTGTTTCGTTAAATGGGTCTAAAAAATGTGTAACACAAATATTTTATGATTTTCATAAAAAAATTTTGGCAAAAAAAGGGAATTGGCCCACGTCAAAATGTGGGTTGAAACTTATTACATGTCTAAAAATTAAAAGCTCTTTTTAGTTTTAATATTTTAAAATTTAAACAAATTTAATTAAATTAAAAAAATAACACATTTAAAAAAGTTTCCAAAGGTGGATAAAGGAGATGTGGTGGGGTGGGGGGGGAATTGTTTCCCCATATTCATCGATATTAATTTAAATTTTTAATTTTTTTAAATTTTTATTATTTTTTTTATAAAAAAAGGCCTTGTAAAGAAAATACATTTTTGATTAGCAAATTTGTAATTTTAAGACAAAAATAAACATGAAAAAAAAAGTCACTGTCTTTAAAAATAAGCAATAAATAATTACAGTACATAGGCCAAAAACTTATGTAGTAATTAAACTTAACATATTCTAAAAAAATATTGGAAATAATAAAAAATTTTAGTCATTTTATTTGGGCAACCTCTAGTCTTAAACTACAAATCCAAATATGCGATTAAAAAAAAGTTGCAAATATAAAAACGAGAAAAAAAAACAATCGGCTAAATACAATTTAAAGTTTTCTAGGGTGTTTTTAAATACAAAAACATTGAAAAATTTAAATTTTAAAATTTTAGTTGAAATTTACCCCTGTACAGGGAATTAAAGCCCAGGAACTTAGATTAGCGCGCCTCCGTATCCAGGGCGTCCCGTGTGGGTCAGAAAGCCCTTTAATCATTTTTAAACCATAATAATTTTTTTTAATTTTTGCACCGCGTCTTACCCCCCGTTGGGTTTATGTTTTAAAAATACTAATTACGCCCATGATTTGGGAAATTTGGGGAATTTTTGAAATGAAGAAGTAAAACCCGAATTGTGTGGGGGGAGAGGGGGAAAAACCATTTAGGAAAATCCCCCCGTTACCCGACGAGTTTAAAACCCTCGATTTTCCCATCTAGGGGCGAGTCAAACCGTTAGTGGCGTTGCAACTATGGCGAGGAGGATAATTTAAAGCAAGTCTATTGGGCGTTTGGAATAAATTGGTACTTAAGCTTTTATTAAATCCACGCCCCCGGCGACTCGGTTTTGGTTGTTGCGCTTCCAAAGTTTACAATAAAGGGATGAAAATTTTATTTAAAATGTCCATTTTACAAATAATTTAAATTAATTTAAAGGGGGCCTGTTCCCTAAGATCAACAATAATAAAATCGACTTTCACCTTTGTTTTGTTTGATTTATAAAATGTTTTTTGTGTTATTTTTTAAATTTTTTCACTTTCTCCTTTTAACGTAATTTATAAAAAAAAAAATTTTTTCTTCATAGAATGATAGCTTTAGAGATCCCCTCTAGAGATGGTTCCTTTATTTTGAATGTCGGTAAATAAAAAATGAAAAAAATATCATATAAAATCACAAAAAGAATCTTTTAGAAGTCAAAAATTATTTTTTCAATTTTATGATTTTTCAACATTGACTGGCAGGGGGGGAAAATTAGCCCCAAATGAAAGTAATCGATATTATGGGAGATTATGTACATGTTCACAACTATTTTGAAATCTTGTGGCTGGCTTCACATAGATAATGAGGAAGAAATGATGAAACGCTTTATTCAGAGCCCATTGATAGGATGGGAATTCGAGGCACTGGTTTTTTATCGCCCCTACTAGGGGAAGCACTGCAATCTACAAGACGGATGCATTGTGGACGCCCACTTTCAAAGTGGCTACCTCGGCAGCTAGGGGCAAAACTGCTCTCACATTCTTGGTGTTCAAAATGGAAAGGTATTTAATTCAATTAAGTACCTTTGTAGTTAGATTGACATTTTGAAACATCAAAATGAAAATAACAAATACTTATACAATGGGTCAAAGGCCAAAAAATTATGTTTGGATTAATTTTCTAATGAGTTAATTATGGACTAATTCATATCAGTCATTGCTATGAATCAAACAATATTTGTATTCGAAGAGGATAACCTTTTCAATATTGTATTAAATGATTGCTTGCATAACTATCTAGGCATGTTTTTCTAAAAAAAAAAAAATAAGTTTTGTGGAATTATCAAACATTTACAAAAATATGAGCTGAAATTTTTTTGTCAAAAAGGTTCCCATTTAAATAAATTCTTAAAAGTAAGAATGAATAGTAAGAATGAAAATTATGCGTGAAAGTTTTTTTAATTGTGAGATTGGAAAAATTTTGCTTGTTATATAAAATATATATTTGAATATACCATGTTACTGGTCTATTTAGCAAATGCACCACCAATCTTTTGTAAAAGTATGGTTGCTCAACAATTGTGTACCAAATCAAGGAATTTACTAACAAATTTACAACTACTAGATTTAGTAACCGATTCATCCTAATGTAATATAGAGGAGGAGCATTGAGCTCAAATAACTATTTATATTTGTCTCAATATACTTTATAGGTTGTTTTAACAACCCTATCAGATTTAGTAGCTTAAATACGCTTTTGTGGTCATTATCAATTGCGAAGACATTTCGCCATTGTAATATTTAAATATATTATGCACTTTATTGTTTCCAGCGTCTAAAGATATCCACTTATTGTGAGCGATTGAAGCATTTTTCCATTGGCACACAAAATTTGAACACCCAGGACATCTTTTAGTATAAATTTTATACATGCTCAAAAAACTAAGTATTAAGATTTCAGGCCTGTTTCATTCTTTGAAAAGTATTATTAGGAGTCATTGATAAATTTTAATCAAAGTTGTGACATTATTAGCAATAAATAATAATCTTGTGTAAAATATTTAAGTCAATATGTAAACATTTTCGGATTCAACAAATATATTTATAAAATATTGTCAATTACCAAAACGATTTAGATTAATCATGGTATAGATTTTTTTGTTTAGAAAAATGTAGATTTGGTCTGATTTTACTTAAGGTATTTCTAACTAATGAAGTTTTTAATGTTAAACTAAACTATCTTGAAATTTTTATTGTAACATATAAACGTTTTTTACTACGTAATATTTTACAATTGGAGTAAGAATGCTAAAAGTCATTGAAAACTATGCTTGGTTTTCTGAATTTCAAATGTAATGTTTAGGTCGTGAATTTATATTAGAAAATTTTATATTATGATATATATTTTAATATTATTTCTAATTTATTGAGAAAGAAGATAAGTTTTAGTTTTTAATATATTGGAACTTTTGATTATTGATTAATTTAGAAGTTTTATGTGCCCCAAACTCTTAAAAAGTGGGTCTATTATTACATCTGTCCACATGAATATGTATATAACTGTCGGCCTAGTTGTCTCTTTGTTATTTAAGTAGGGAGTCTTCAAGATTATTTAACAAATTAAAAGGCCCTGGCCACACCTATAATCTCCCCAATGGGTTAAAAAAATATAACGAAAATAAGGTTTTACTTATTTTAGAAAATTCTTTTTAAATATTCCTGAGAAAAGGTTAATTCTTTTAAAATCAATCAATACAAGCCTTTATAATAATTACATTAATCTGTTTTGTATGTTTTTAAAGCGTCTTTATCAGTGTTTATGTCATGATGACAAAGGAAGATACTTTGAGATCCTACTGTATTTGAGTATGTAAAGAACGGTTCTTGTGAAGAACTTAATCCAGAATCATTATGACTGGATTTTGAAGATGAAGAAGGTTGAGAACCGCTCTCGGATTGCATTCCATAATGCTTGCCCTAATTGGTTGTTGGTTCCATTTTTTTCTCAGGTAAGTGGGTCAGGTCAAAGTCAATGTACTACACATTAGGCATAAAGGCTGGATTACAGAGGCTATTATTGGGAGTGGTTATTGGTTTTCATTAAGCTTCTTCGAGTATAAATCGAATATATTTAATGATTAATATCTATATCACCAATTTTAAAAAACAATTTTTAATAATAAAATAATAAAAATGCTTGTAAGGGATAGAACACAATTTTGACTATCAAATTTGCCAATATTAATACAAAAAAAAATCATAATTATACAATGAAAGGTATGTGATAAACCTAAAAATCAATATTTTTTAATCTTAGATAAAATTTTGTGGTTCTATTACAATTACTGGTTATTTTTATAAGCCTTGTATTCTAAATTATTGAAAAAAAATTTGGTTTTAAAACAAATTTGATAATGCAATTTACAAAATGTAAATAAAAAATGCTAGGTTATATGGGATTATTGAGTTGGTAGCGGGACTTAGGAGTCAGCAATATTTTACAACAATAATGTATTGGTTCGGTCACGAAGGATATAGGGTTAAGGAGATGGATAGATGCGTATAAGAGTCAGCACTCTTTACAACAATAGTATTGTTCGGTCACGAAGGAATGATAGGGTAAGGATAGATGATAGGATGCGTATAAGGTCAGCAATCTAACAACGTTAAGGTATTGGTTTCGGTCATAATAGGATATGGCAAGGTAGATATTAGATGCGTTATAAGAGTAAGCAAGCTCTTAACAACGTTATTGTATTGGTTCGGTCACGAAGGGTTATAGGGGCAAGGTTAGATGATAAGATGGTATAAGAGTCGCAAAACTCTTAACAACGTTAGGTATTTGGTTCGGTCTCATAAAGGATATAGGGTAAGGTAGATGTTAGATGCGTATAAGAGTCAGCAACTCTTTACAACGTTAAGGTTTGGTTGCGGTCACGAAGGATATAGGGAAAGGTAGATGATAGATGGTATAAGAGTCAGCAACTCTTTACAACAATAAGGTATTGGTTTTAAAATATTTTAGATTATTTTGGGTGCAAGAGGGATCACCCCAATCATCCCTCCTTGGATCACCACTGATTTAGGATTGTTTTAATATACAAAAGGAACAAAGAAAAGCGTTGTGGCTTCACACAGATTACTAGGGAAAACCTGTAAAAGTCAGGGGTTTCTGATGTAAGGAAAACAGGGAGATGACACGGGATATTATCAAAAAATAAGAAAAAGTAGGGAATTTAAATCAAATTATGATTTGCACCTAAATATTTAAACTAAATGTAGGATATTTTGTTTCTATTATGTTAACAAAACCATGGCCTAGAATGTTAATCTGATGAGATTAAATTCAGGGTGCTACAAACTTATATTACACAAAATCCTGAATTTTCCAGGTTTTCCAGGCAACATCCTTCAATTTTTACTTTTTCCAACCCTTAATATAGTTTTAATGGAGAATTAAGATTAATTTTTGGTATAGTACATGATCAAACATTAAAAAAATATTCTGAGGCAGCTAACCTAAACTTTAAAAAAAAATAATATTATTGATATTTTTGGTATTTAGAGCGTTTGTATTAGTGTTTAGCTGTGAAACTAATGTGAGTCTATCAAAAACATAACAAACAGCTAATTGTTGGAGGAACAATCTGGGAAACCAATAAAAGAACAAAGGATTGCAAATAATGTTGATTGATTTTTAAAGGTGGAGGGGCTTCGTGAAGTTGGCCCCTCACGGAGAGGGGTGTCACGGAGCCCTTCCCGGTTTAAAATGTTAAGCCCTGGATGGACTCTCGGAAAGCTTTGTGATGGAGGCTTATTTTTAATGGGTAGTTCTTTTTAATGCCTTTGTCATAATTTATAGTAAACCAATGCGCACGCCAGCTGCTCAAACGGAACCCGGTTACCAGGGCAAAAGTGCGGGGGCCCTCTCTTTGTTTACTCGACTTCAGTATAACGGTAAAATCCTTATTTAGCTAAGGGTTGTAACTAGTTCCCTCGGCTAAATGTTTGGAAATTAGATTTTACTAAAAGGTTTTTGGCGTGTGAACATGTCTGATTTTTTTTTTTTGTAGAGTCCCACTCCAAAAAATAAATTCTAAAGGCAAGCTAAATATTTAGCGGATCTTTCCCGCAAAGTTTAAATGATGCCTCTTGAAGTTATTTAGAATTTGACTAAGGCAACTTTTAGGATAATTTTCGAGACTTTTCATATAGGAATGAAAACTTCGAAAGAGGGAGAATAGAAGTTTTTTCCAATTCTGGAGGAGAAGGATAAAAAAAATATTTCCAAGGGTAGGAGCGCTTCCTCTCCCCGTTTTTGCCACAATGTTCAACTTAGATGCTATAGTTTTAATAATTTTTAATCTTAGTCAATTTTAAAAAGTTAAAATCAATGTACGCAAATTTTTTCCCTTACTGAACCTGAAATGTTACACACTTGATAAAATACTTAAAATTTAATTGAACTTGATTCACGACCTTCAACACTCTTCAAGGGCCAAATATAATTTAAGTTTTAAACTAATGGAATCTTTGAAACTTACGACCATTTGAAACGAAAAGATAAGATTGGTCTGAACCATTATATAATACTTTTTATAAACATCAGAAAGTTCTTACGGCCGGAGATTCCAGAATGGTGGTTACTGGGCATGCATATTTATTAGTATAATCGGAATTTTATTGCTGGTCAATCGTGTTTTCTTTTCATTCATATGCATTAATTGTTATTTTTAAATTTATTATTTTGGTTCTTTGGAACCGGGCCGCGGAGATCCCTGAACCATTGTTAGCAATAGTTCCCCTTTTTGTGGCCTGGCATGGTAAAAACATATGGAAAGGGTGGATCAGACAGAACAAACGTTTTTTTTTTAGGTTTGAATGGCCTAATAGTTCTTTTTGAGTAGTTTTTGCTTATATTTTTTTTAAATTAGATGCCTTTAGCAGATATTTGGAGCGGTATTCTACTTAGAAATATTTTGGTGGATATTGATGCGCTATAGACCATTCTTTAGAGTAGTTTCATTTAGGAATATTTTTTATACAGGTTTTGAATAAAATGTGGGAAAATATTGAGTTTAGGGGGAGGGTACGGGGTTGCTTACTTTAAGCTAGTCCGGCCCTCAAAATAGAAACAAAGGAGGTTGAGCTCCCAGTTCCGGAGCCCTGTATCTGATTAAATATCTATTTGTTTAAATTATACGTTTCCTAGCAGTAAAAGACAAACCGATACGTGTTGCTCTCTGGGAAAAATTGAGCCAAACTGGAAGCCAATGCAACTGTCGAAACCTGTATCAAAGCATGTAATTGCTTTTTTTTGGACCACAACTTTTGTTCCAAAGTGTAAAAAAACCCAGCAAATTTGTTCAGTCTAATGCAACTCGAATGTTCTTTTTACAGAAGCTTATTTAGACGGCTTTCAGGGTCCCTATATGAAATATGTCGACAATTCCCATGACTTTAAATATTTTGAAAATGCTTTATAGTACTGCCGTTGCTTGCCGCCAGATAACATTCGGAGGGTTGGACACGAAGTAATAAATGATGGCTCGGGAGATAGATGGCCGAAGAATTGCTCGTTTTATTTAAGATATATACTAAAACTATTGGATAACAATGTTACTCCAGAAGCTTATCTGTGTTTGGTTCAGTCATGTGAACAATTGAATTCTCGCATAGGTGAGACCTCATCCAAGTGTATATCGTTTCCTTGGTAAGTACTTAAATATTAATCCTACACTTTAATATACAACATGACGGGAGGTTTTGCTTCATTATATCGTAATAATTTTGTGTACCCCCCACCCTACATAATAATAAAGTAACACTAATAAACTATAATTGGTTGCCATGGAATTACTATTACCAAAGAATATAATGGGTTATGTAATTACTATTGACAACCAATTTATTGACTGTTTTGATTTGTTCATGATGTCTAAAAGTTTGTAGGCTATGTAATATGTAATTATCAGATTAATAAAAGTGTTTTTTATTACAACTATAATCGGTGACCTGGTGGTCAGCAGTAGTAAGTAAGGTGTCGACTCTATGCTGGCGGCCGGGTTCAATCCTCTGTCCCGGCACAGATTTATCTGATTTCAAAACCATTCCTTCTCCTCTGACAAGATATCTTGTGAATGTGTGGAATGGAATACCAGGTCTCCACCGTGGTTCGGATCCCACGGTTTTAAAAACGGTAGGGTCCTTCATTTCCATCTCACATTCTCCCTTCCATTACACATTAGCGTAAGTGCGTATAACCCGAACGGGTAGTTAAGACGCGGTGCTATAAATAATAATATAATAATAATATAATAATATACAAAATAGATTATAAAGATAAACAAAAGATTAAATAAGCAATGCTCCGGTTTGATTGTGTTTCACGTTCTGTGCGTTTTATGTATCGACGTTGGGGAAAACTCATTTCGAGGGGAAACTTTTGATTCTTAATTATTGTAAATGTTATTTTGCCTAAAAGGAATTACACATTCTTTCAAATACTTAAGTACGTTGAGAACTTTACTCTTTATTTTTTTTTTTCAATCACAATTTTATAATTAATATACATAAATAATTAGTATAAATTAATATAAATAAGTTACCAAAATTAATTATTTTTTACAAATAATTTACTATACAATCTACTTACTTATTTCCATATATCAAATTTTCCTTCTTTATTCTGATTTCATAACCTGCAAAAACCCGCTATGTTTTTTTGTAGGTTATTTTAACGTTCTGTTTTAGAGAGTGGTTTATTTTGGAAACTATTATGATTTTAATTTCATTTGGTTTTGGATGCTTATAGCATCTGGCTGTTTATTTGGAAACTATTTTCCCCTAGCAGAAAAGAAAGATTACTATTCTCGTTTGGTTTTTTGCGTGCCGAGATTTTAAAATTAAATTTTAAAGTGATGTTTTGTGTTATTTGTAAATTATAATATTTAAGTGAGTTTTATGACTGTGCTATATTTTGTGTACAGACGTTAGTTTTTTATTTGTTAAATCATATCGGCAACTATTGTTCTTAATCGTTTTGTTTTGTGGACTCACAACATTTTTTTGGGAAATGTTAAGGAGGGGACTCAATTTGGGACCATTTTTAAATTATATTTTTTGGAAAGATAAGGAGGGATTCATTTTGCACCATCTTTAAAATTTATATTTTCTATTGGTTAAATATCACTTTTTGGGCAGCAGCAAAAACTTCTTTTAAAAAGTAAGGGTTGTTAACCTTTAAGGAAGACCAAGAGTCTTACCCCAGACCACCAGGGTCACCTAAAGATATGTTGTTATCGGTTTTGTAGCTACTACACTCTCCCACTATATTTATATATTATTGGGCAAGTGATTTAATGATCACCTGTCTTAGAACTACCTTACATTTCTTCTCGTAATTTTAAGGTAAGAGACCGCGTTTCCCAAACATAAAGAACAACAGTAAACCTTTGTTATGGTATTTCTTAGTTTTACATTTTTGACAACAAGCAGGTCCCGGGCCTGATGTGGTTGGCACCCTGGGCAATGTATAGCAGACGTCAGGGTCCATTCTTCACTCCTATTTATGGTTGGAGTCGATTGATGGCGTGCGGATATCGCCGGCTTACAAATGTGTGATTTATTAAATCTCACGAAGCTATCAGGTTAAACACAGCCCAGCCACCTTCGACGTGAATAGTTTCACTTGTACAATTATTGTACTAGTTGGGGATTGCATATTAGCTTTGCTATTTGATTCTTAACTATTAGTAAGCTAGGTTTTTATAGTGGAAAAAATGCACACTGATAGTTAAGCTTTCATTTAAAGTTGTTTGCTTGTTTTTTAAGTTTTATTTATTTTTGAACATCACTTAATACATTTACATATACTTACATATACATATACACCACAATAAAGAAATAAAAATTGCAATTACCAGCCTCAAGTTCTCGTACAATGATAGATACAGGAATTGTGTACACTTATAAGTAGTCGGATGTGTTTTTAGCAGCAGCTTTGTGAACTTCCGGTGAACACTTAATTTCTTTATTCATTGTAAAGACTAAAACTTGGAAACGTGTTACTTTAAAAACACACCAGATTCACGGAAAAGAGGTTTTATGAAACACTTTACAGCGAAGCTGGGATGGAAATGTTAACCTTGAGGATGAAAATGCCAAGTTTGGCAGATGAGAATTAAAGTAACTAAGGGTTAGTTTGCAAAATTCGTAACACTAGGAATGCGTGGATGGATGGCAGAAGAAAAATGACAGTAATTTAGCTTTTGCATTTTTACAAGCAGAAAAAAACGCATACAAAAATAATTTAGTGTAATTTTGTATTTTTTTAATTCTTGTTTGTAATAAAATAAATATGTTTCCTATTCCTAAACTATGGTCCTCTACGTGCATCACCTAAAGTCTGGCACCCTGGGCTGTTGGCCGGTTATAAACCGGGGCCTAGACAAAGGCGAGATGCAACAGATCTACTAACCGTTTGTTTGTTTGTGTAACAGCTGTATTCTTTTCCAGACTCCTCACCACGATTATATCAGGTGGTAATTTTAAAATTGGCCTAAATATTCGTCTTATAACTCTATCAAATAATATGTTGATCGCCGTAATCTATACATTGTCGTCCTCAATCTTTGTTCACAGTCTTCTCAGAGTTTTTTATAAACCTTTTTAACAGATGGCCTCTAACAAGTTTCTGCATTACTGCCACAAGTTTCCTAACAAGTTCTAATTCGTCTGCATAATCTAATATTGCGTTGTAACGTTTAATATTAAGTCTTCTCTCTCTCTTGAATTACCCTAATAGCCATATCTAAGGCTAGATTAAAAAGTAATGAGAAATCTCAGTAGAGTGAACTGAGGGCCGTCTTGCCTTGATGGTTTTTCCATCTCATCCACGCAAAATGCGGATTCACTTCCTCTAAAAATTAAAACTTACCCAATTCTAAAACCCATTAGCGTAATTGGTATTTTAGCGTACAGCCCGAAACGGATAACTTAAGACTCGGTGTTAATTTAAAAAAAAAATTTGAGAAGTGCAATAAGAATTCCATTAATGTATTTGCCTCTGATAGGTAACATCCAACTTTTTTGTGTATTATCAACTATTTCATTAGCTGGACACTCGTTGTTTTACTATCCCAAACATAAACTAAAATTCCATTTACTTTATATAGTTTAAATTTGAAATCATATCTGAAACATAGTATTCCAAAGGACTTGATTTATTAGAATAAATCATGAGTTTTAATGAAGTCCAAAAAATTAAATACTTGAGAACAGCTATACTAACAAATATAAATGAAATCAAAGAAGAGTTTAAAAAGTCATTATACTAGAATTTCATATTATTTTGTTTGTAAGGTGTTGTTCCTTTCTGAATAAAAATCAAACGATAGACGAATAGTTAGTAATATGCTATTTTGTGTTCTATTTCGTTTTTTTAAATTCAACATTGATGATCCCGAATTATTTCCTCTCCCATATGCTGTCAACATCATTTAAATTTATTGAAGTTAGATATCTCTTTAGTCATTAGTACATTATGTTTCCTTATTAAATACATAAATATTTTTTTTGTGTTAAAACATTATTTCTCTTTAGCAAAAAATAAAAATATTATAAATTTTATGGAAGACTATGTTAATTTTACAAGTTTAGCCTCGCAATACAAGTGCGATCAACATGCCTCCCAATGGTGCCTTACTTAAATAACATTTCTTATACATCAATATTCAACAACAAACAATCAGTGAAATATCACAAAACTTTTATGTATAAAAAGTGCCAAATTTCTCACTGCATAATGTATTTATTCAGCCTCGAAAATAAGTGATATCAAAGAGACCTACTTTTTACTTTCAGTATATTCCAAGAATTCATACTTCTTCTTTACATTCGGTTGTTTCTGCAACCTTTCTATTTTTAGTTTTCAATATCTTATAACTTAATAGGTAAAAATATATGAATATAATCCAAGGGGTATTCCAGATCTATCTTAAATCCATAAATAGACGAGAAGTGACAAGTTATTGGAAAAGACATTTCAAGTTTGACCTGGCACCTCTTTATTAATCTTTTTGAGGGCTGAATTGATAAGAATATTTGTAGTCTAGAATGGCACTTTTTTAATAAATGTTTTTAATGAGATTCATAATTAAATTGGTATATATTTTTAGGGCTATTAATTTTAATGCATAATATTTTGACATTTTGAAAAATTTTTAAATTATTAATTTTAGATTTATTTTACAGGAAAGTTGAAAGACTAAACTGGCCGAGAACGAGATTCGCCAGATTTTAGGTGACGTTCAGGTACGTGTACAGTGAGCCACTTAGAGGGGGAGGACTAAGAACCATTATTCCCCTTTTGAGTATCACCCGCAGAGCCCTGATATCCTGCAACCATCTACAAAGAAATGAGCATGTGATCATCAAGATAATCACCAACACACCTCCCTAGGAATTCTTGAGCCTCAAGGTGATTCCTCCAAGCGCCCGAGTGTGTCGGTCTGCTAAGATGAGAAACAACTCGGGCGGTTGTCCCCTTGTGGCCATTGCGTAGGTGAAATTGTGCCAACACATTGTGAAACAGGAGCTGCGTGAGGGTGGTGTGACCCGTTTTGCAGAGGAAATGCAGATATGTTTATGGAACTGTTTTTATAACGAAATATACTGCATAATGTTTTTCTTTCAATTTTCAATACAATAAAAAAATCATTTTTAACATGGCACCTTGGCCTAAGAAATATTTCTACAATAGTTACATGTTAAAGTGTGTGTCACAGCAATTTGGTATTGATATATTATTTTAATAACGTACACCCTTAAGCTAAAATTATTAACTGCTTGCGATTTAACAAGGAATACACACAATGAATTTGTGCAACAGCTTTGTTAAAAATGGAAAGTTGGTTAGGTTAGTTATTGCGTTAAGTAAAACCAATTTAATAATGCTTTAATAAGGTAATCTGCATGTATAATAGTTGATTGAATCATCAAATGAAATGGTTTTTTAATTTTAATTTTCAGGGACTTGTTGGAGTGGATTTAGGAGCTAAATGTGTATATTAAATTTGTTAATGCTTTAGGGTGATTACCGTTGAATGTATATCTTATTTATTATGTATCGATAGTATAGGGGAAATACTTTTCGCGGCGCAACCAAATTATTTCACTAGATACATATCTCGACGTGTCGAGAGAAAAGCACTAGTACTCTAAGTGACGCATCTGAGGCCAGTTTTTGGTAATGTTTGAATATTATTTCCCCTCTTTGTCTAAAAGAATGAGAGTAATACTTCTCTTTGTAAAATAATGATGGGTTATATAGAATTTGGGGGGGGGGGGGGGGATTAATGTTGTTAGAAAACGTACAAGGTCGGTTTTTTTCTCAGGTCTAAACTAACCATTAATAATGGGTTTTAGGGTCGGTTTACCTGTCATTCGTTATTGTTACTTTTCAAAACCCCAAACAATGCCTTATTCTCATAGTTTGTTCGGCTCTCTAAAGAAATTAAATATTTAATAGTTTTATATAATTGCATTTTTAGTTATTTTCTTCAATTACAAAGATCTATTTACTAATATAATTACACAATTATATTTATACAAAACCTTTTCTATCTTAAGCTAGGTGCTCAAGTTAAATTATTTTTTTTAAGGTTGCTTTTTTGGGTTCACAATGTTGGCCACTGCGCGGTAGTACGTAGCCGAGTTTCTACAATTTCACGGCTCGCGGGATCCTATCTGGCTTGTCTGCAAAACTCTTAAAAAAATATTGGCCTGCAGTTAAAACCATACTCTCTCTCTCTCTCACACACACAATACATTAATAGTTTAATTTTAGTGTGAATATAATATTGATATAAAACATTTAAAACCCATTTAAAATTGTGTTTTTTTTTACACTTTTTAAATAGTGGATTGTGGGGATTTTTTTTTACATTTTTAATAAATCTGCTTTGAGGATTCTTTAACCCACATAACTTGGAAAAAAAAAGTTATGAAATTTTTTAAATACATAATATCAAACGCTTTTAAAAGGGGTTACACGGGGGCACGGGATTAAACGTAGATTATTATGATTAGTTGTTTTGGGTGGGGGGAAAGAGAGGTTGAATTCCTCTGGTTACAAGGGGGGATTTTTCCTTTTTAGGGTTTTTTCCTTTTTTTCCTTTTTCAAAAATGCAGTTACTTTCCCCCAATTATATGTTCCTCATCCCTTACTTATAGCGTTATTAAAATAGCTTGTCAGGACGGCTTAAGATGCGCTAAAAAACAAAATTCGTAGAATTATTTAAAAAAAGTTTGTATACCCCGTGGCCCGAACACGCCTCCGTTTGTGAATTGAACCCTTCGGCAGTTTGAGTTTGAGAAAATGACAAAGGGGCAAAAATTTTTTTTTGTTTAAGATTTCACACACTTTTTGAATTTATTGCCTATAAATTGCCCCAAAATTTCAGCTTTCTATTTTTATGAAAAGAAATGGAAAAAATTTCCTGTACTAAATATTTACCAACCAAACCCAACCTTTTCTTTAATAATTATTGGTAGACGCATGGTGGGCTAGGTTTTGTTGTTGGAATAGCTTGTCTGAATAATAAATATTAGAGAAAATTTTTTTTTTTTTATTGCATTAGCTCTTTCAACTTTTTTTCATCTTAACTTATAAAATAACATGTCCTGACTGACTGACTGATTTATCATCGCCGAGCGCAAACTATCAAGGGCTACAAGCATGAAATTCGGACTGGGATATTCATTTTGTTATGTAGGCACCCACTAAGAAAGGGTTTTAGAAAATTCCACCCCAAAGGGGTCAAAATAGTGGATGATAATATGTATGAAAGGCCGTCATTTTGAAAGTTACATAAACAAAAATTTGAATTTCGGTTATTGACGTAAAACAATAAATTTCGTGTTTCAGGAATTTTGGAAATTTTATTTAATAAGGGGGTGGAAAAGGGGGTGAAAGTTTGTATCGGACTTGCATTATTTTTTATCTGAGGTCAAGTTATGGTCATCAAAAGTAACGTAATATTTTAAATTAATCTGTAAAAAAACATATGTATATTTTCGTATTTGTATATAATCAACTTCTACGCGAGCAAAGCCGCGGGCAACAGCTATCTAGTAATACATATTTTTTCTTTTAAAACTGTTAGGTCCTGGAATGCGTTGTACTTACCCCGAAAAACGGTTCAACAACAAAAAATTAAAAATAATATATTGTTTCTAAATTTTAGGTTCATGCATCTAACAGACATTACATTTTTTTTTTTGCAAACTATTAACGCACATATCGTAGAGCTAATATCACAAATTTAACTGTATTTTGTCTTACACTGCTGGCATATGTTGCTTTTTCCAACATTATTTAAATATTTTCACGTACCCCAAAAGTCCTGGCACGTATGCCTGGGGGTACGTGTACTCCAGGCTGGAAACCACAGGTCTAAGGCATCACCTTCGTGTTTGACTAATCTGCTGATGACTGAGGGATCGGAGTTCATTTCCGGTCGGGTCTACTGGGGGTGGTTTTTCCCCAAAAATTGTTTCCCACTCTCTCTCCCCATGTAAATGAGGGGCGGGTGCACTTCCCCTAAATGAACCTCCCTCATTACTAACCCATTATTGTAATTATTACATAACCTTACAAACTCAATCCAATGAACGCTTTGGGTTTTAGTTAACACTTTGTCCATTTTAAACTGAATTGCACTTGAATAACTAATTTATATTTTGTTATTTAATTACAACTGTCACGAAAATCACTTTTCATCAATTCTGTGCTTGTAGTTGTTTCAACAATGGGGACCAATCTGGATGTATAAATTTTGTAAAGATTTTCTACAAATGACTAAAATATAAAGTAAATAATTTTATATATGAAAATATTTTAATTTTTTTAAAAAAAAACTTTCACTTGTAAATTATAGACTATGATTACGCTTTATAAAAATTCCTCTGATATATTATTTTTAAAATTTCCATTATTGTGCTGCTATAATGGTTATTTTGTAGCTAATTATTGTGATATATATTCCCTCTAAAATTTAAATACTTATTCCCCCGTCTCCACAAAAAAATATGTTTTTATATGGCGATTTTTAATCTTTCTTTGTGACTTTTTCCCTCCAGGAACCACATTAGATTATTTTTTACCCTTTTATAAAAATACAACTATCACAACTTTAATGTTAAAAAGCTAAATAAAATAATAAAAAATAAAAAAAATAATAATAAACAAAATAATAAAACCCCATGGTAAAGTTTTAAATTGTAATCAAAAGGGTATGTTTCAAAAATTTTACGTTTTTACAAATAAAAGATGTTTAATACTTTTCTGTCACAAATAATGTGTGGTGGGAAATCTGCTTTTTATGTTCCACATTGTCGAAAATTTATATTTGTGAATAGTTTTGAACTCGGTAAAAATCCTAGGCCTTTTAGAATTTTTAAAAACCCATATTTTTGAGAAACTTGTTAACTTTTTTCAAAATTATTAAGTTATCTTATATTTTGGGTATTATTTTCAAAGTGAAACTTCAAAAATGGCTTAACGTACAACTTTTAGAAAGCCTTGTATTTATTTTTTTGTTCCCGGGAAAAAGGCCCTTACCATGCAAATTGGACTATAGTTGTTTTAGTGCTAGTTTAGTATAAAATATAATTATTTCAAATGTTTTTTATTAAAAAAATCATGTAATTACAGACTTGACCTGTTTTATTTTGTTTTATTCATTCTGCATTATATTTTCTTTGAAAATGATCTATAAAAGAAGCCTACTATATGAAGTTTTTTCAAATTAATTATATTTTCTAGCTACTTTTGTTGGCTTGGGTTTTAATATTTTATTTCACCAGCTGTCCAAAGGGGGATGGGGGGAAGTAATATTTTTTTAAAGCACTACGTCTTATACCCGTTCGTTTTTAGTCTTGTGCTAATTAACTAATGGGTTAGGGGAAGTAGGTGAATTTAGGGAAGTTCACTCGCATTTGCGTGGGATAGAAGAGGGGTTTAAACAAATTGGGATAAAAACAGTGCCCCGGGGTTGGATCAAACCCCAAACTCCCTGTCTTCGCAGTTAATCCAACAGAGAGTAAAAATCATAATATTGACCAAATTTTTAAAAAAATGTAATTCCAGTAAAACATTTTAAAGGCCGGTCCTAAAAGCACATTCGAATGACAAGGTTTTTGGGGCTGCAGGGGGTTGAACTGTGGACTGTTGTCATCAAATGGGCTATATAGGATAACACTTGAAGATTAAACATGTCTCCTAAAAATTTTAGGGGACAAATAAAAGGCCCCTTCAAGTCTGAGACAAAATATTACAGTTTATAAATGTTAAAAGGCCATGAGAATTTGGTGCTGACATAAATGCCCAGAAAAAAGGGTGGTTTCCCACGAAGACCCCGATGATATCGTAAAACTTAAGAAATATTCAATATTTTTGATATGGGAGTTTGATACTATCCCAAGATGTTTGAACTCAAAGTTGAATTTTATTTTGTAAATAAATATTTGTTTTTCTGCAAAATTGAATACCGCCTTATTTGGCACAAACCTGTTTAATCCTATTCATATGTCGCAAAACTTGTCTTGTCCTCTTTAATACCCAAAACTTAATTATACGAAAATTAAAATGTTTATTTATGAAAAATAGTTTTTACTAATAAATGTTTTTTAAGGTAATTTTGGCAATAAAATGAAGCTTACAAGTTAAATGGGGGAAAATAATTTTTAAAGGGAACTAAGATACAAGTTTTGACGTGATTTATCTTAAAATTGGTTTAATTGAATAAGAAAGTTTTATTTTTACTACTTGTCAAAAAACCTAGCTATAGATTAGAAATTTAACATCAAACACTTCTCTAAACATAGTTTGGAAATTTTAATAATTAAAATTTTTTTTTAGGTAAATTTTTCTACTTTAGAATAATTATTTACTTAGATTTAAATTAAAAAAATTGATAAAATACGCAAATGAATCATAATATAAAAAAAATCAAAAAAATTTTTTTTTTAGTTAAGTTAAAACTAAAAAACATTAAAAAGCACTAAAAACATTTCTCTAAAAATGTCATACTTTTCTATTTGAAGGTTATAGGTTTTCTAAGTGAATATAATAAAATTTAAAAATAATAATTTAAAAAAATTTTGCACCGATCTTACACCCCTTCGGGTTATACGCTTAAGTACTAATTACATTTAAAGGATTAGGAATTGGGAAGGTTTGAATTAAAGGGAAATGAACCCATTTGGTGGAGGGGAGAGGGAAAACCAAAATTTTGGAAAAACCACCCCAGTTCACCCACCCAGATTCGAACCCCGATTCCCCCCCGTCCCTCAGCAGTCGAGCGAAAAAGAAAGGGTTAGCCAAATACGCCACCGAGGGGGGTTTAAGTAATATAAAGTCGGTAAAGTACCTGCGTAGTGATTTATATTAATATGTAGTTTGGGTGTTTTAGAAGACATTCTAAAGTATTTGTTTTAAGGAGCTTATATAAAAAAATAATTGATTCTTTTTTTTTTATAGGCGGTAAAAGATAATAATTAGGGAATAGCTTGATTAAAATTTTAAATTGAAAAATTTTTATAAAATTAAGAATTTTTATAGTATAACATTTAAAATACGAAACCCTTTAAAAATCAGTATATTACCAATATAAGAAGATATAATAACCTAGAAAATAGGTATAAAAAAGATTTTTTATAATATATTAAAATTCAAAAAAATTTTTTTTATAATTTCTAGGTTATTTATATATATATATTATTTATTTTAGCTTCGAGTCTTTCCGCCGTTTGAACTTACGCCCGTATTTTAGAAAAAATATTTATTGTTTATTTTATATGAAATTTTTAAAGGGACGAGGTTGTAAAAAAGATAAAAAATCAAATATAAATTTGGAGCAGAAAAAAAAAAATTGAGCACTAACAAGCATAAGAAGCAAATGTTAAGAGTCTTCTAAAAAAAAGGGTTTTCTTATTTTTATATGGTTGGGCCAGGGATATCTCCCCAGCCACCATAAACAAACGTAAAAAAGTGCACAAATTTACAGCACTAAGTAGCACAAAAAGATGGGGGTTTTCAAACGGGTGGCCAGGGTGAAAAACACTGTTAGTGGGTTTGAAAAGAACCCAAAAGGGAAAATTTCCAGGGAAAAAAGAATTTTTGTTTTTGGTTTACTTCAAGGTCGTTTGTTTATTATAATGGAAGGGGGGAAAGGACTGCTGCCCCAAACCCCCCCTTCAAAGGGTATGAAGAACGATG